>JAVTVY010007064.1:0-38386 GCA_036873755.1 Hanleya hanleyi
AGATTCATTGTTTCAGAGGTTTGAAATGCGGAAATTGAATTTATTTTGTCTTGAAATGACCAATTTTCACATTTTGACAAAATCCCTAATGTATTTTAAATGGGGATTTTTCCATTTATTTACTTGTGGATTATACTCGAACGAGCGACTGCTCCCTCATGCCGTTTTGACCACACGTTACCATTGCGAATATGAACTTCCTTGCAAATTTTTGTAATGTTTGGAAATGCGGAAATTACCGAAATCGATTAAAATGTTGGAAAATGGTAAAAATGATAGTCAGTTTTCAACACCATGTAATTAGGGAAATTAGTATCGCACATAAATTATAAAACTATCACCATAATCCACATCACTTCACATTTCTTAATATTTGCTTTGCGCATAATTTGTATCTGGTAATTCAAACTTATTATAAATGCGCAGGTTAGATGATTCACTTCCGCCCTGTTAATCAGTCGCCAACAGACCGGCGAATTTGTCAGGCGGTCACGCACATTGAACATCAAAGAAAGCTGTGGCCGCTGTCAGCTATTCAGTATACAAAGGCCCAGCGGGCGGCACTGCTGGCCACGGCACCTCGCCCGAGATAGTCGTGCCTCCATCTATTTTAACTTCATGATAGAACGGAAAGGACATACTCAGGGGAGTGTAAGAGGTTTGGAAGTAAGTAATTTTGTAGTTCAATCTTGAACGTCGCTCGCATGGGCTTACTCCGTCCAACTCAGCCCATTAGGGAACAATGGTGCAGATTCCCCACAGATTCTATGGGGGCGCTGTGGACTCGATTTTCTCGGAGTTCGTCCCGCTTTTAGCTCTGCTGTGGCTAGATAAACATCTTACAAATATTCTACGACATTAACCATGTTAACTTCAGAAAATCTTTGCGAAATAAAGACGAATCTTACCTTAGACGACCAACATCAGTGAAATACAAACGACGGTAGACTGCGCGCGCGAAAAACGTTCCAAATTTACGCTCGGTTACATGTTTTCAAAAAGTGGTATCGTGCACGGAAACGGACTGAATTGAATCCGCTCAAAAGCATGCATTCCAGGAACAAGAAACCGCGATGGAAATAAAAGCAAATTCTACGAATTGAGATCACATAAAATATCACTTGCTTTGATTCCAGGATATTTCCCTCCTTAATATATGAAAATGTGTACAGTTCAGTATGTGAATAAATTTTTAAATGATATAATGTTGTTAAATCTGTCAATGCAGCGTTTGCTCATTAACGCCACTACTTTTTTTGGTGAGAGAGTGGGAAGAGAACTTATATATATATTTCTATCTATATTTCCATCGCGGTTTCTTGTCCGCTGGAATCTAATTCTTTTGGGCAGATTCAATTCAGTCCGTTTCCGTGCACGATATCACTTTTTGAAAACCTGTTACCGCGCGTAAAATTGAAACGTTTCTTGCACGTGCAGTCTACCGTCGTTTGGATTTCATTGATGTTGGTCGTCTAAGGTAAGATTTGTCTTTATTTCGCAAAGATTTTCTGAAGTTAATGTCGTAGAATATTTGTAAGATGTTTATCTAGCCACAGCAGAGCTAAAAGCCGGACGAACTCCGAGAAAATCGAGTCCACAGCGGCCCCCATAGAATCTGTGGGGAATCTGCACCATTGTTCCCTAATGGGCTGAGTTGAAAGGAGTAAGCCCATGCGAGCGACGTTCAAGATTGAACTAGTAATTTTGTAAACGTTTCTTCTGTTTTTGTTTCACTTTCAATTACCGAGATAAGACGCCAAGCAAGGCATTCGCTTGGCGTCTTATAAGGCTAAGAATACGTCAGCTTGCGCCTGCGTATCAACCAAGTTTAGTGTGTAGTCGTCTCTGTTGCTGTTGTTGTTGATGTAGCCTTCAAATGTTCACTACTAATTCAAGGGCTACCAATGGTCCAAATTTCGTTTCTGACACTGTCCGAGATTATTTCTTTTCTCGTCGTAAATCACAAGATACAGTTCATCGAATTATGAGGATCTCTCGGTTAATACTCATTACTTTGTACCTTTTCCCATGGTGATGGTTTGATTGCTGCCAGTGAACGAGATAACTGATGAAGGGTCCTCGCGAAAATGTTTCGCTCGTCAGCCGCCATGGTTGAACCCGCCCTCTGGTATTTCCAACACAGAGTTGTCTCCACATAGCATTCATTTTCGATTTGACAACTCGGGTTCACCCGGACTTCCCCGCCCTGTGCGAAGGATATGTGATGGTTAACCAAGAATAACTCCTTCGGGTGTGACAGAAGTGGATATGATTTTCATTTGGAAGTGAAACGGCTGAAAGTGACTGTAAAAATGCTGAAGTTTCATATCATGCGAAATGGTGATGGTGGTTTTATTCAAGTTTGAAAACGGTTGGATCCACATTTGGATCCACATTTTAGACACATTTTCTTCCGGGATTCCCCTTTATATATAAAATATGACAACGGGGATTCCCCTTTATATATAAAATATGACACCTCAAACCAAAACAATTTGTGAGTATTCATTATCACAATGCTTAGTGTTACAATCGGTTGAAATATCATTCTGGTTTGAGGTGTCACATTTCATCAAAATAAAAAATTGTGAAAATGCTCCGCGTGCATTTTACCAGTAACGTTGGGCAAGTGAAAATTGCATTGAGGCAGACGTCGTCGTAGTGCAGTTGTTAGGCTGCTCGCATTCGAAAGTGTGGCGATCTGTTTGTTGCGCTATGCGTTCGAGTCACATTTTGGGTCAAAACTTTTGTCTTCTATTTTTTTATCGATTTGCCTAATATATCAGATTTGGATTTATTTATGTTACGTGAAACAATCTTATAGATCAAACAAAATATAGATATAAGTTAATATAACTGCATTTCCTGCTATAACTCGACCCTTATTGTACGTAGCACACTCATGACTGGGGTTATTTTGATGGATCAGCACTACTTCTCAGGTAGAACACGGGAATTTCTCTGAACTGTTCTCGTTACATAGGATATACATGAATATATCATTCTCGCTATGGACAGTTGTACCACGAATACGCGTTCAGGCCAGACCAGAAAAAATATCTGGTTCACAGTTACAGTGGGTAAACGAAGGACAGAAATTAAAGTCAACAACGAGGGAGTATTATGCCCTTGGTAGGCTTTCTTAGGAGAGTGTGGCTTTCAGACAGATTCTCCTGCGTTCCTGGACAACGCTTCCAAACAGTTCCAAACAGAGGAAGAAAATGCAGCCAGATTGGTCACTAAAATCAGATGGGCAGTCGAGAGCGCCAACGAACGAGTGAAATGGTGAGATCTATGCTCTTAGTACCGGTAGATGTATTGATGTGTTCTTGATCTCTCATTTTGGTATCTACGTCAATGTCAAACTTAGCAGCCAGGGTTATATAGAATACGTATTAGGAACAGATATTCTACGTCAACATCGACTGGCTACATTGTAATGACGTATCTCGTTAAAAGAAGTTGAAACAGGAATATCATGCTATTCTGTATGAATTCACATTTTCGCACATGCATAAAAGAGGATTGAGAATTAATGTAATATACATTGATGAATAATTAATCGTTATTATCATTTAAAAATGGGGGGGGGGGAATGGAATTTGGACCGAAACGAATAATTCTGTATCACTGGCCTACAAGACGCTTCTGTCGAGGAAACCTATTTATTCAAAAATAGAAGGTACCAAAATAGCACAAAGTCGGCTGTGCATTTTTCGTCATAAAGGGCAATTGTCCTTGTCCTGGTCAGAACAATAGATAAACACACCCGAGTGTCCGAGGGAGATTTTCTAGGGTAATAATCACAAATCGTTTCTCGCCTGACTAGATTCGAGCTCGGATACATGTGTGTTGCAAATGTGAATGAAGATGAGTTTTGTCAATGCAATAGTACAAAACGGTTATATCGTCTCATATTATATGTACAGCCAATGTCTGATCTACACCAAAATGACAATAAATCAAGCTAATTGGGGTTATTGAAAAAAAAACAAGTTGTTTCGCTGTAGCGCGTTAGACTGAAGAATAAATTAATCGTCTTAGAGTTCTCATTGAAAATTCAAGTCTTTGAATTCGAAAAACATAGTAACGTATTTGACAACAAGAAAATACCAATTTTCAGCGCGTGCCAGTGACGTCATAATACTAGTGTAGCAGTGTATCCGCCGAACAGAGAGTAGTTTAGAAGATAGCATTATCGTGTACGCAGGGGCGTGTTTGGATTATCCTTGCTCCTATGGATCGCTACTCTGCCGTGTTGGGTAAACTAACGTGACGTCATCAGTAGTAGAGAAAGCATATTTAATGTCGAGTTGTCCCCTCTGTAGGAGAGAAAGCAGAACCCAGTATATTTGCTCTTTGACCTTTGTAGAGAGATTTACAGTAACGCATTAACGCCCTCGTAACACCTTGGCGCCTTGATGCAGACAGATGAGAGAAAGAAAGATCAACACGTTCACAAGTTTTCATATAGTTTTATTCGATCAAATGTTACATCATACCCAAGCTGGGAGAGCCGCGTTCGGTATGTTTACAATTGAAGTATGGTGTGTATCAGACGCATCATCGGTTGCTCTTGTCCAATCAGAAGAGGTCCTCTGAAAAAGTTTAATCTTCGGCCATGTTTGCTCTTTTCCAATCAGATACTTTCCTATGATAAATTACCCGTGTGTTGGGTTACATTTTCGGCAATGTTCGCACTTGTGCGTTAGATGCTTTGTCAGCCACATTGTTTTCTCTAGTCTACCCCTTAGCGTCAATCCAGGATAATGTAACGGTTACATGTTATAGAGCGGTCAGTTTCGCAGTGTGATCGCACTGTCCAGATCCTCCGTGGGTGGTAACCATATATTCTCGTCCAGATGACGCTTAGTGTTCATAGGGGCTCAGTGCGTGGGGTCAGTGGGTAGACTCTCAGCTCCGGGAGTCTTTGTGTTCCAGTATTTTTACCGTCTTCATAAGCGTGCATGTCCATGGATTACACGTTGATGAGATCTCAACTGACTGTGCAGTCTGAAGCGGCGTCCACAATCCCCACATTGATGCTGGATGCCCCACGGAGACACCGTTCATGGCGATGTAAACTGTCCAGGCGATTAAATGCATCCCCACAGGTATAATGGATAGTAGCGTCGTGGATGGGAGACTCATGGAGTTCCAAGTCGTACAAGCGTGTAAATGGCTTCGAGCAGGTGGTACAGGAGTAGTATATAAAGGACGGCAGAAGGCCTATTTTCCAGGGAGGTAACTCTTGGTTCCCCTGCTTCCGCCAGGGTGCGCCACCAGTCCAGTATGACGTCACTTCCGGTCTGGGTGAATGGAGCGTGACCTGTGAACATGATAGGATATGTACTGACCTGTCTGTGGGGTTTTTCCACAATGTCGTTCACCTCCGTGTCTTTTCGGTGACGTCCGTGTCTTTTCGGTGAGGTCCGCCATCTTTAGAACATGATAGGACATGTACTGACCTGTCTGTGGGGTTTGTGAATGGGGCGTGACCTGTGAACATGATAGGATATGTACTGACCTGTCTGTGGGGTTTTTCCACAACGTCGTTCACCTCCGTGTGTCTTTGGTCACCTCCGTGTCTTTTCGGTCATGTCCGTGTCTTTTCGGGTACGTCCGTGTCTTTTCGGTGAGGTCCGCCATCTTCAGAACATGATAGGCCATGTACTGACCTGTCTGTGGGGTTTTCCCGCCAGAATTTCGCTGTCGTCTGCTGGGAGTTGTCACGTGCCGAACACCTGGCTCCCCGAATTGCAACATTGTTGCACGTTCGCTACAATGTTGCGGCATCGTGAACACCTGGTCTGGTGCATATGTGTCTGCGTGAGTGAGTTCACGTGCCGAACACCTGGCTTCCCGAATTGCAACAATGTTGCACGTTCGCTACAATGTTGCGGCGACCGTGAACACCTGGTCTGGCGTCTGCGTGAGTGAGCTCACGTGCCGAACACCTGGCTCCCCGAGATCAAGGCATGTCCAGACTTGTCTTGGGTTGTACAGTTCTGCCATGCAGAGAATGGGTACTAGGAATGCATATTAAATCTATAGACAAAGTGTATGGAAATAGACGTTTTGGGGTCTAGGTGGGCCACTAGTGGGTCGATGGAGTCGTATGAGGTATCAATGTGAAGCATTCGTGAAGGCGCATCCGAAGGGCTGGGTGTGGGGTTGAAATATCGTCATTCTGCGCATGCGCGGTAGACAAAGGGTATGGAAATAGCCGTTTTGGGGTCTAGGTGGGCCACTAATGGACCGATGGGGTCGAGTGAGGTATCAATGTGAAGCCTATGTGAGGGGGCATCCCACTGGGTGGATGTGGGGTCGGAATATCGTCATTCTGCGCATGCGCAATAGACAAAGTGTATGAAAATAGACGTTTTGGGATCTGGGTGAGCCACTAATGAGCCGATGGAGTTGAGTGAGGTATCAATGTGAAGCACATGTGAGGGGGCATCCGATTGGACTAGTGTCTCGGCCGTTGTCAACATTCTGCGCATGCGCAGACAGGGAATTCTGGAAAAAGGGTGTGGAAATAGACGTTTTAGGGTTTAGGTGAGACCCTAATGATCCTATGGCAGTCTGGCCGTAGCATAGAAATAGACGTGTTGGGGTTTAGGTGGCCACTATTGGGCCGATTGGATCGAGTGAGGTATCAATGTAAAGCATACGTGAGGGAGTATCCAACGGGCTGGGTGTGACGTGGAACTGACGTCATTCTGCGCATGCGCAGTAGAGAAAGTGTATGGAAATAGACGTTCTGGGGCCTAGGCGAGCCACTAATGGGCCGATGGAGTCGAGTGAGGTATCCATGTGAAGCATATGTGAGGGAGCAACCGCCTGGAGTAGTGTCTCGGCCGTTGTCCACATTCTGGGAAATCGTGGGAAAAGGGTATGGAAATAGACGTTTTGCGGTCTAGGTGGGCCACTAATGGTCCGATGGAGTCGAGTGAGGTATCAAAGTGAAGCATTCGTGAAGGGGCATCCAGTCATGGGTGGGTGCATGTAAAATTAGGGGTATGACGTCACTTCCGGTCTGGGTGAATGGGGCGTGACCTGGGAACATGATAGGACATGTACCGACCTGTCTGTGGGGGGTTTCCCGCCAGAATTTCGCTGAGGTCTGCGCCTGCATCCGGGTATGCATGAGGGGCTGTGTGAATGGAGTGTGACCTGGGAACATGATAGGAATGCATGTACTGACCTGTCTGTGGGGGTTTTCCCGGCCCGGCCCGGCCCGGCCCGCCCCGGCCGCAGCGCGCGGGTTACTCCGGCCGCAGCGCGCGCGCGCGCGGGTTCTCCGGCCGCACGCGCGCGCGCGTCATCACCGGCACTGCGCGGATGAATGTCGGATCAAAAGGTCAAAGGTCACATCCAGGACAAAAGTTCCAAGATCTCCCTTTCGGCAAGGCTCGGCAACAATTTTGCGGCATCGATATACAGAGCTTGAACCCAAAAAGGCGATTGTAAATTAACCTGGGAAGGATGGGCAGTTCCATTTGGACCAATCAGCGGTCGAGAAAAAGAGCCAATGAACGATCGATAAAAGAACCAATGGACGGGTACTAGAATTTCGCTCACGTCTGCGCCTACATCCGGGTACTAGGATGCTTTCGCCTACGCCCGCGCCTACATCCGGGTACTTCTATGTAGGTATATAAAAGTGGGAATGTTTAGGGCATTACTGCATTCATTGCCCTGCCGATCGGAGCTACCTGACCAGCCTGAGCCTATCTGACGAGAGGAGCTACTTGCCTGAGCCTCACCAGCCTGAGCCTGCCTCACCGGAGCTATACCGTGAGACGCGGAGAAGATTTTCCAGGGGATCCAGGAGCGCCTCCGGCGCTGTAATCTTTGTTGTTGTTGTTGCTCTCCTTTTTGGACTAACCTATCAGAATAGTACGTATCACGGACTACACCTGAGAGCTACGTCTAGGCGCGCATGTGTGACATGGTCTATAACACACGTCTCTCTGGATCCCACACCTCCATTCCTACGGTTTCAGAGCCATGACGGACACCCGTCCCTATGCGACTCGCATTTTACAGCATGCGACCGTGGTTAATTCACTCACCGGTTACCGAGCAGTGGTTCGGTCCATGTTTTCAGATGGCGACGACAACGAGGGGCGACGCCAGATCCTGAACGAGTTCACAGAAGCGGTCCTCGACAGAGTGCGCTCGATGGAGAGGTGTGACATCACTCACCACTACTGGACTATGACAGCCATCCTTGATGCTCGGGCTATGGACCACGAGCGCTCACGCCGGAATCAGCGACGGCTGGTTGGCCTAGTCATGGTCTGTGCCCTATTGACCTTGGCGCTGTGGCATTGACAGTGGGACCTGACTATAAATACGAGGGTCAGACACAGTGTGCGTCATTCACCGATCGTCATTGGGTCAACCATGTCACCAGTTCTACGAGCCATCCTTCCCCTTACACCCCGGGTGGGGTTACACGTCTATGAAGATAAAGTCACCCTCGTGGAAGACCGTGGAGATGTTTGATGGTCGCGCGCTGAGACCGTATCGAATACGGTTACGCTACACCGTGACGGCTGGACCAAATTTAAACAGGTGTTGAGCGGCGAGCTCGACGGACAGCTCATCCACATAGACAATGCCATCTACGTACACCGTGGACCCTTCTTCCCACGCCTGGGCCGTTACCAAGACCATACGCGAGGCTTCACCCTAGACCCCGATCTGTGGACAGCCTTCGAGAAAGTGGTGCCTATTGTGGACCAGCTGTTTACACCGGACGAGCGGTCATCAGACGAGTTGGAGTGGGCTCGTGCCCTGAGAGAAGCGGCCGCAGAACCCAATGAACAAATGTCTAGCAATGAACCAAACGACGATGCCATTGATTACCTGGCTAGACTTTGACCACCCGATCCTTTGATCTCACGGGGTTCTCCCTATAAATACGAGAGACAGTCAAATCTGGTACCATTCACGTACTGACCATGACGGAGCATATAATCCTGGCGTATCTCAGCTTGACCCCCGATGTTTTCCTGCACGTTTATGCGGATAAGGTCGATATCATGGAGGAGGTGGGAGACATCTGTGATGCGGACCCTACACAACCGTGCCCGGCCCACATTCGTCTGTCCCGGGAGGGCTGAACCAAATTCAAACGGGTGTTGTCTGGTGAACTGGACGGCGACCTCATCCACTTGTGTCCCGATGTGTACATCCGACGCGGCCCTTTCTTTGCTCAATTGGCTCGGCTAGATGGGGGTACAGTTCATTTTACCCTTCATTCTGATCTATGGTCTGCATTGGAAGATGCCGTGGTAGATGTGGATCAAGTGCTTATCAAGCGGTCATCAGACGAGTTGGACTGGTCATTTGCCATGGACACTGTGAAAGCCAATGAAGAAAATCAGAAAGAAACTCCGGCCCAAGATATACCCGTTATAAATAAACGATAGAGCCAGGGTCCATCATCATTTGTCACCATGAAGCGCTGGGACAAGGTGTTGGATAACTTATACTACAGTCCCGACAGTCCGGAGGCCTATAGTGCATTGTCGGCTCTCTATCGAGCGGCCAAACCCCAGGGGATACAACGTGCCCAAGTCCGAGATTGGTTAAGAAAACAAGACACCTATACCTTACATCGATCTGTGCGTCGCCATTTTCTACGGAACCGGGTCATCGTGGGAGGAATAGATGCCCAGTGCCAAGCGGATTTGGTCGATATGAGCGCCTTTGCCAAACACAACGATGGGAATCGGTATATCTTGACGTGCATCGATATCCTATCGAAGTATGCGTGGGTGGTACCAATCCGGACGAAAACGGGGGCGAATCTCATAGCGGCGTTCAAAGACATCTTCAAGACCGGGCGCAAACCTTTGTATTTGCAAACCGACGAAGGCACGGAATTCCTCAACAGACCGTTCCAACAGTTTCTGAATGCCCAGAAGGTGTTTTTCTTCCATACGTACAACGAGACCAAGGCTTCCGTGGTGGAAAGATTCAACAGGACATTCAAAGGCCGCATGTATAAATATTTCACCTATAAGAATACAAGGCGGTACATCGATGTTCTCCCGAAACTGGTGAGGGGTTACAATCGAGCCTATCATCGGAGTATAGAGAGAGCCCCATTACCGTGACCCAACGCAATGAAGCCCAAGTCCGGCGTGTCTTGTACCCCAGGCCATCGCAGCGAACGACGAAGGCGGTGTACAAGGTCGGGGACCCTGTACGGATCAGTAAAGTCAAGGGCAAGTTCGAGAAAAGTTACTTGCCCAACTGGAGCGATGAGCACTTCCTGATTAAACGTCGCCTACCCCGACAGCGGCGAGTCTATGAACTGGAAGATCTTCAAGGGGAACCGTTGCTAGGGACGTTTTACGAGACTGAATTACAGCCTGTCGTAAAAACACAGCAAGACTACTACACGGTGGAGCAGATTTTGAAAACGGAACGTCGACGTGGCAAACTGTTTCATTTGGTCAAATGGCAAGGCTGGGCCAGTTCCTTCAATTCCTGGGTCGCTGCCAACCAGGTGAAACGACTATAAAGCCAGACACCACTGCCGCCATCCTTCATTCCACGTCCGACCATGAACACGGCGCTATGGACAAACAGCAGCTGCCTCTGAACACAGCGTCTCCCAAAACGCGCAAAGCGCATGTGGGCTTTGTGGTGATAGTGCTAACCCTGCTGAGTGTGTTGTATGGAGGTGTGTTTTACGACGTAGCCTATGTCAGCACGTTACTTAACCAACTGAGAACACCAGCCATCAGTGAAACCGGTCTACAGATAGCACCAGTCAACCCCGTATCGAGCCCAGTCACCACCACACCCCGTGTACAAGCCCCATCGAGCTCCACACCAAGCTCCACACCTACACCAAGTACACCCACTACGTCTGAAAACCCACCGGATTTCATCCCTCACACTGAACAGACAACGACGACCGACGTTGTACCCACCACCATCATCACTCGCAGTGAACAGACAACGACGACCGACGTTGTACCCACCATCCACTCCAGTTCACTCGTACCAAATTTACAAGAGCGGGTTACCACGACAGCGCATACAGCTCGAACCATGGACCCCCGGTGGCAGCATCCCTTCACTTGCATCATCGCAGGACCGACGGGCTCCGGCAAAACGCACTTCTTCAGGAAGCTCCTTCAACACGCCGACAGCATGATCACCCCACCCATTGCCCGAGTCGTGTGGTGTTACGGAGAATGGCAGGCAGCGTATGCAGCAATGCCCCACATCACGTTCGTGGAAGGCCTACCCAACCTGGCCGATTTGGAACCCGACACCTTGGTGGTCCTGGATGATCTCATGGCGGAGACGGATGCGCGGGTCACCCAACTCTTTACCAAAGGCAGCCATCATCGACGGCTCAGCATCATCTACATTGTGCAGAATCTGTTCAGTAAAAACAAAGAACATCGGAACATCAGCTTAAATGCCCACTACCTGGTGGTCTTCAAAAACGCGAGAGATATCACTCAACTGCTGCACCTGGCGAGACAGATGTATCCCGGCCGCATACCGTTTGCGTTGGAAGCCTTTAAAGATGCCACAACCCCTCAGCACGGGTATATGCTCTTCGACCTCAAGGAAGCCACCCCCGACCACCTTCGACTAGGGACCGGCATCTTTCCCGGAGAGACCCACCACGTGTACATGCAAAAATAATGTAAACACACTCACAGTGGCGCCCCCAGCTGGGGTGTTTGTGTTTGATGATGGGGATAATAAAAAGAATTAATACCACAGCATGGTTGACTTTGTCTATGTTCTCTGAAGTAGATAAAAAGAGCAGAGTTGTGGGTTCTAGCATTAGATGTACATGATGTCTGCGCGAGTACGGAAGCACGCTCCGACGCTCCGTGTATTGAAGACGGCCCCACCCGAGTTGGTCCGAACCATTGTACGCGGTGCGGACCCTGACCTTGTACGCTATCTGTGCGAGATCGGGTACAACCTGTTAAAAGGCAACGTACCACTGACTCCGGCTCAGAAGACCAAGTTGGCCAAGCATAAGACAGGTCTCCGAACCCTAGTCCAGAAGCGGGTCCCTCAAACACAAAAGAAAAAGGTGTTACAGAAAGGCGGCTTTCTCGGGGCCATCTTAGCACCGTTGGCCGCTTCCGTGTTGGGTCCAGTATTGGGTGGACTCTTCGGTCGACAATGAACCACACGAAAAAAATGGTCCTCGTCGAACCACGGTTCCTTCAAAACCTCCAATCGCCCTACCCTGTCCCACCTACGGTGAAGACCATAAACACCCTCGATGGAGAGATGCAACAGATCTTACAGAGTCCGGGGTTAAGCGACAGTGAGAAAGTACAACGGTGCAATGAGACGCTTCAACGGTACATGACGTTCGTGGACCAATACAAAACCCTCTCTACCCCAGCACCACCACCACCACCACCACGTGACACACCGCCGACCTCAGCACCGCTCCAACAGCTGCCAGGGGTACCACCCACAGCCCCACAGTGGGTCGAAGACGAAGTCCTGAAGAGTGTACCTGCCTCGTTCAAGAAACAAGCTGGCCTGGTATTACAACGGATGAAACAGAATCCTAACATGACTTGGAATGATAAAGGCGAACTCCTGGTACAGAATCAGGTGGTCCCCGGGACCCACATGACGGATTTAGTGAATGACCTGATGCGTCAACGCAGGTCGCACATGGATCCTCGAGGATGGGAGGTCTTCGCTCAAGGCTTGAAAGACATGCATGTACCACAGGAATTGGTGGGGAATCCCCAGCGGTGGGCCTTTATGCAGCGGACCCAGCAATCGCCGAGTGGCCCACTACCTTCTTGGGAAGACGAATGGGAACCGGAGTCACCCCCCAAAACACCACCACCACAACAGGCTCCTTCTTTTCAGACCTTTAAAAAACCACCCTTGATCAAGACACCCCACATCTCCAGAGCCGTGACACGTAGCAAGTCACCGCGACGAACACGACGCCGGACACAACCGCCCAAGGCCTGGAACACCTATTAAAACCAACAACAGCAGCAGGACGGCTCAGTCGCCATGTTTTACCTCACCTTACCCAGCAACAGTTCTTTGGATGTGTTTCCTGACAACACCTTGGCCAAGTACGTCACCCAGTTACCGCAACCGTTGCATTTTCCTGGACGATGGGAATGTGGCCTCGTGGATATCCAGTACCCTTACTCGTGGTACAACGTGAGAGCCAATGAAGTGTGGTACGAGGTGACCTACGAAGGCAAAAATACCCGACTCACCCTCCCCGAAGGCCAATACGATACCCCCAAGGAGTTCATGCAGGGGCTGACAAGACTGTTGCATTATAAGGCTCTACGGGAGGTCACGAATGTTTCAAAACCCATCAAATCCTTTCCCTTCAAAAATCACGTGGACTTCGATTACAACGCACACAACGGCAAGGCCCAGATTCTCCTCACCGCCAACGTGAGTGTCGTACTGAGTCCTATCCTACAGCAAATGCTGGGTCTCGCTCACGCGACCTACACGGGTCCATCCGAGGACCATGGCCAGACGCCGATGGATATGAAGTCGGGTATGTACGGACTCTACGTCTACTCGGACGTAGTCGACAACCACATCGTGGGCGATATCAACACACCTCTGTTACGGGTGGTCCCCATTAAAAAGACGTATGGAGAACAAGTCACCCACAGTTTCACCCACATGCTCTACCTACCCGTACGACAAACCGACATCAATACTATCACGGTGGATATAAGAGATGACACGGGACGACCGGTGGCATTCGAACGAGGAAAAGTGGTGCTGACACTTCATTTTCGACAAGCACGTGCTCCCCACTTTGTACAATGAAGGTCCCTTACGAGTGTGATGCACGCAGCTATATGGACTATTATGCCCAACAGGCCGGGGGTGGCCTTCCCGTCTTTAGTGCTGCACGCATGCAACGAGGACATGGGCTGGGAAACATACTCGGGAGCATCGTCAAAATGTTCCTGCCCTTGGTTACGCGTGGCGTGAAAGCGATCGGCAAACAAGCGGTACGCAGTGGACTGCAAGTGGCCGGTGATGTCTTGGGGTACGGCACCCAAACAAGTCTTGAATGGCGGGCCAAAGAAGCGGGAGGCGTCTTGGTCGCCAAAGCACAACGCACCGTAGGGAATAAAAGACCTGCACCACCGAGACCACACACCAGTCGACGACCGACCCATCGACGGCGCACATCGAAGACCCAGGATATCTTTTCTTAACCATATCCTTGATCCACGCAGAGTCCTGCCCCTCCACCAACAGTGAATTTGATTTGTGGACCGTGCCGCCCACACAAACCAGTGCCGAACAAGGATTATGGGTGGAGCATCTCCCGCTCTCCAGCATCAACGAAACAGGACCCATCGAGTTCACCATCAGTAATGCGGATACGGCCTATGTGGATTTAGCCCATACGTACTTGTATGTGAAAGCCAAGGTCGTCAATGGGGATGGCTCCAGAATCATCCAAGCTGCAACGGTGGGCCCGACGAATCTCTGGCTGCACTCGATGTTCCAACAGATGGATATTTTTCTCAGCGACAGACTCATCAGTGACTCGACCAGCACGTACCCCTATCGAGCCTACATCGAGACGCTGTTGTCGTATGGACGAGAGGCTAAAAAATCTCAGCTGACAGCCGCTTTATTCTACCAGGACACAGCCGAGCACATGGACACGGTGGACAATGAAGGATATAACAAACGGAAGGCTTTCACTGCGAACGGCGCCTCGGTGTATCTCATGGGTCGACTACACGCAGACATGTTCATGGAAGACCGGTCCTCATCAAAATCCGACTGATACGGGCGCCTCCGACCTTCGCCTTGATGGCCACTAACGTAGACGGGCATGCAGCTGACTATAAGATTGTCATCCAAGACGCAGTCCTGTATGTCCGAAAAGTGAAACCGAATCCAGCCGTTCAATTGGGACACATGAAAGCCTTGGAAACAAAACCAGCCCAGTACCCTATCCGACGTGTACAAACCAAAGTGTTCTCTGTGCCTGCTGGAAATATGGGCGCCAACAAAGAAAACCTGTTCCTGGGGGAACTACCCAAGCGATTGATCCTGGCCTGTGTGGAAAATACCAGTTTCAGCGGAGCCTACCCAGAGAATCCGTTTGACTTTAAACATTTCGGCATCAATTTTGTGGCCCTGCATGTGGATGGACAACAGGTCCCAGCCACGGCCTTAACACCGAACCTTGGGCGCAGGAATTTCATTCGAGCCTATCAGAGCCTGTTTACAACCACCGGTCAAATCAACCAGGACGAAGGGAATATGATCAGTTGGGAGAACTACGCGAAAGGATACACGTTGTTCTGTTTTGATCTGACATTAGAGAACGACCATCAGCTGGCCCTGGCCAAGCAAGGCAATTTACGGTTGGAAATCCACTTTGCACGAGCCCTCGGGACCACCGTCAATGTGATCTGCTACGCCGAGTTTGAAAACATCATTCAAGTGGACAAGGCGCGCAACGTCCTGTGTGACTTTGCCACCTAACATGGATACAGACCAGATAACCACCGTGCCGGAGAATGACCCAGGGACACGTCTGGTCTTTCAAGGGGTGTTCGCCCGAGATGTGTTCCCATTAGACCGTATGTATCCTGCTGCTTACGTTCTCAACACGGACCCGATGGATCGGCCCGGTGAACATTGGGTGGCCGTGTACTTGACAGAAGCGCAAGGCGAATACTTTGACCCGTACGGCCTGCCACCCCTCCATCCCGATTTAACAGACTTCATGGATCAAGGCACAGAGACGTGGTGTTGGAACAGTCAAACGTTACAAAGCCTGACCAGTAGCTTGTGCGGACAATATTGCTTGTTTCACCTGTACCATGGATGCCGGGGCAGAACCTTATCTACCATCGTACAGATGTTTGACGAGTACCCCAAGGCCGAGGACCGCGATGTACTCGTATATGGCTGGGCCGTCCATCATTTCAATGTACAAGCCCCGTTCTGGGCTTAAGTTCTTTCAATGTACAAGCCCCCTGTTCTGGGCTTAAGTTTACAAGCCTCCTGTTCTGGGCTTCAGTTCTTTCAATGTACAAGCCCCCTGTTCTGGGCTTCAGTTTTCACGTGGTTGTTCTCACGTTGTTGTTGTTACTGAATAAAAAATGAGATCTCACCAAAAAACCCTGTCTTGTGTGTTTTCTATATAAGCGTAATGCATGAAACTGGCTTTGAACACCGTATTAGCCAATCAGTGGCCTAGAATGGGGCCAAAGGTAACCCATCCATGTCCAGAAAACATTACCCGGGTGTACAAGAACCTGGATGTAGGCGCGGACGTAGGCGAAAGCATCCCAGTACCCGGATGTAGGCGCAGACGTGAGCGAAATTCTAGTACCCGTCCATTGGTTCTTTTATCGATCGCTCATTGGCTCTTTTCTCGACCGCTGATTGGTCCAAATGGAACTGCCCATCCTTCCCAGGTTAATTTACAATCCCCTTTTTGGGTTCAAGCTCTGTATATCGATGCCGCAACATTGTTGCCGAACCTTGCCGAAAGGGAGACCTTGGACCTTTTGACCTGGATGTGACCTTTGACCTTTTGACCCGACATTCATCCGTGCACTGCCGGTGATGCCGCGCACTTCCGGAGAACCCGCGCGCGCGCGCGCTGCGGCCGGGGCGGGCCGGGCAGGGAAAACCCCCACAGACAGGTCAGTACATGCATTCCTATCATGTTCCCTGGTCACACCTCATTCACACAGACCCTCATGCATACCCGGATGCAGGCGCAGACGTCAGCGAAATTCTGGCGGGGAAAACCCCCACAGACAGGTCGGTACATGTCCTATCATGTTCCCAGGTCACGCCCCATTCACCCAGACCGGAAGTGACGTCATACCCCTAATTTTACATGCACCCACCCATGACTGGATGCCCCTTCACGAATGCTTCACTTTGATACCTCACTCGACTCCATCGGACCATTAGTGGCCCACCTAGACCGCAAAAACGTCTATTTCCACACCCGTTTCCCACAATTTCCTGTCTGCGCATGCGCAGAATGTGGACAACGGCCGAGACACTACTCCAGGCGGTTGCTCCCTCACATATGCTTCACATGGATACCTCACTCGACTCCATCGGCCCATTAGTGGCTCGCCTAGGCCCCAGAAGGTTTATTTCCATACACTTTCTCTACTGCGCATGCGCAGAATGACGTCAGTTCCACGTCACACCCAGCCCGTTGGATACTCCCTCACGTATGCTTTACATTGATACCTCACTCGATCCAATCGGCCCAATAGTGGCCCACCTAAACCCCAACACGTCTATTTCTATACTACGGCCAGACTGCGCATGCGCAGACTATTGACAACGAACGACACACTAGCCCAGGCTGATGCGCCCTCACGTCAGCTTCAAAATAAGACCTCATACGACACCATAGGATCATTAGGGGCTCACCTAAACCCTAAAACGTCTATTTCCACACCTTTTTCCCAGAATTCCCTGTCTGCGCATGCGCAGAATGTTGACAACGGCCGAGACACTAGTCCAATCGGATGCCCCCTCACATGCGCTTCACATTGATACCTCACTCAACTCCATCGGCTCATTAGTGGCTCACCCAGATCCCAAAACGTCTATTTTCATACCCTTTGTCTATTGCGCATGCTCAGAATGACGATATTCCGACCCCACATCCACCCAGTGGGATGCCCCCTCACATAGGCTTCACATTGATACCTCATTCGACCCCATCGGTCCATTAGTGGCCCACATAGACCCCAAAACGGATGCTTCACATTGATACCTCATACGACTCCATCGACCCAATAGTGGCCCACCTAGACCCCAAAACGTCTATTTCCATACACTTTGTCTATAGATTTAATATGCATTCCTAGTACCCGTTCTCTGCATGGCAGAACTGTACAACCCAGAACAAGTCTGGACATGCCTTGATCTCGGGGATCCATGTGGTCGACATGTGAGCTCACTCACGCAGACGCCAGACCAGGTGTTCACGGTCGCGGCAACATTGCAGCGAACGTGCAACATTGTTGCAATTCGGGGAGCCAGGTGTTCGGCACGTGAACTCACTCACACAGACACATATGCACCAGACCAGGTGTTCACGATGCCGCAACATTGTAGCGAACGTGCAACAATGTTGCAATTCGGGGAGCCAGGTGTTCGGCACGTGACAACTCCCAGCAGACGACAGCGGAATTCTGGCGGGAAAACCCCCACAGACAGGTCAGTATATGGCCTATCATGTTCTGAAGATGGCGGACCTCACCGAAAAGACACGGACGTACCCGAAAAGACACGGACATGACCGAAAAGACATGGAGGTGACCGAAGAGACACGGAGGTGACCGAAGACACACGGAGGTGAACGAGATTGTCGAAAAAAAACTCCACAGACAGGTCAGTACATATCCTATCATGTTCACAGGTCACGCCCCATTCACAAACCCCACAGACAGCTCAGTACATGTCCTATCATGTTCTGAAGATGGCGGACCTCACCGAAAAGACACGGACGTCACCGAAAAGACACGGAGGTGAACGACATTGTGGAAAAACCCCACAGACAGGTCAGTACATATCCTATCATGTTCACAGGTCACGCTCCATTCACCCAGACCGGAAGTGACGTCATACGGGACTGGTGGCGCCCCCTGGCGGAAGCAGGGGAACCAAGAGTTACCTCCCTGGAAAATAGGCCTTCTGCCGTCCTTTATATACTACTTACAGGTGAACATCTTTGCGTGAGTGGTTGAAAGAATGTGTGCTGAAAGTGCCATAACGTTCGCTGGCGATCTTTTTTCATCACAACCGGTTCAATCCGGTTCGAATCTGGTCTAAATTCCGATTGTACTCGTCTTTCTGTGGGAATTCCCCTTTGGAGCGTCGACTGTGCACGTCTTTGGGATACGCTTGCTTTTATGGACGTAATACAGTAACGCCCGCCAACGTCTAGCTTAACGCTTCAACGTCCTGGTTAAATAGCTCAGAAGCTGTGATGAGTCTAGATATTCAATGGAATTGACACTAATTCATCAGAATGCAGTGACGCCCGTCACGCCCGTCGTTGCGCCTTAACGCCCGTCTCAATGCCTTATCTTAACGCCTTAACGCCCTATCTTAACGCCTTAACGCCCATCTCAATGACTTAACGTCCTAGCTTAACGCCCTAGCTTGACGCCATAGCGCCCTATCGTAACGCCTGAATGCAGTCGACCGTGCACATGCTTTGACCATTGGCACTAGACCCTTTTGGAAGTGACGTCAACACCAGAAGTGACGTCATCACCGAGAGTGATGTCATCGCACGCCTGTGCGCTCACCTGGTGATGCCACTGGTACCCAGTGGCCCTCCACGGTTTCGTAGCAATGGCCCCGGTCTAACTTCATAATACGATATACCGTCCCTGTTCTGCTACATCAACATTCTTCTTGCCTTCTTAATAGCTTATATATTTAACACCATTCTGTTCAGCATTATCAACGCTGCAAACGAGCATCTACAGATCGGTGGCTGGCTTCGTCTACACGGTGATCGGGGTCATGGAGTAAATTTTGTCCTGTCTCAGTTATGCCCCTTGGCTGTCCCTAAAAATCAGGACCCATTTACGGAGGAAAATCTGACGAAAACGCGC
The DNA here is from genome assembly GCA_036873755.1 of Hanleya hanleyi. Taxonomy (NCBI): domain Eukaryota; kingdom Metazoa; phylum Mollusca; class Polyplacophora; order Lepidopleurida; family Hanleyidae; genus Hanleya; species Hanleya hanleyi. The sequence goes on from JAVTVY010007064.1 coordinate 19,662, forward strand.
AGGTTGGCCCTCACTTTTTTCGACTTTTTAAGTTGGTACCGGGCCTGGGAACATAAGAAAGAAATTTAATTGAAATCGCCCTTACAGATTTTTCTGGAAACTGACCCGAATTTGACAATTTTCCGACATTTTAAGCGTTTTTCTAGGACAAATGATGCAAGCTTGGAGGGGAATGTTCGAGATTCATTTTCCTGTAACATATCAGTGCTGTGTCTTAAAATAATAGTTTAATCATGCTCTTTCAAAAACAAAATATACATATAAGTGATTTGGGTTGAAGACTGGTGGCTTTACGACAACTGGTGGCCGAAAAGCGGACCCATGGTCTATTCCTTGCCGAATGGAAGCTGAAAGGTTCAGGCTTGTATATGAGCAAACCACCATTGGCAACCTTATAAACTTGAAACGTCTGTCACGGGAAGACGCAGAAACTGATTGTCTTTTCCTTGTCCAATCGACGTTGATTTTACTAAAACTTTCCGGCTTTTTTGTGTCTTTATCCTCACGTTATTATACTGAACACGCTACTATGGTCTATTGTGCAGATTTCCAAAAAGTTGTTGAGAAAAACGTGTCAAAAAAAATCCGACAAAAATATATACCGTAATAATAATTACCCGGCACAGTTTAGGAACTGTCCATCATAAACTATTGTCGAATATACTCCTCGTCTTCCTCAATATATTTGCAGATGACTGTGAAAATGTAAGATGACTGTTAGTACTCAAATTACATGGTTCAACCAATGAATAGTAGGCTGCTATACATTCTGAATGTGTGCGAGCTAATGGCCTGCCATAAATGTAGATGTAGGCCAACATGTACATGGAATGGTGGATAGTCAAGTCGGTGGGACAGGGCAGATTGTCGATCACAGTGTTAATATAGAAACAACAATAGGACATTCATCGGCATATTAAATGGAACTATATATTATAGTCACATAAGTAGTATATAAGGAGTCTTTAAGGTCTTTAGCTCTTCACTGCGCATGCGCAGAACTTGGGTTGACGTCAGAAGTGTCGATGTGCGCATGCGTGAGGGATGTGTGGTGGGAGGTGGGTACAAAATGGCGGCCTGTGTGGATGTGTGGTGGGAGGTGGGTACAAAATGGCGGCCTGGTTTTATGGTGGTGGGAGGTGGGTAGCCGCCATTTTGTACGCACCTCCCACCACCATTTGGATGGTGGTGGGAGGTGGGTATCGCCATTTTGTACCCACCTCCCACCACATCGGCATGTGGATGGATGGTGGTGGGAGGTGGGTACAAAATGGCGGCCTGTGTGTGTGTGTGTATGAGGTGGGTATCCACCATTTTGTACCCACCTCCCATGGAATGCATGTACTGACCTGTTCATTCATCCGGGGACTTGTTTACATCCGGGTCATTCACTGTGGTGGGTCTGCGCAAGTGTGTGACGTCACTTCCGGTTTCACTAAAACTACCTCCGAACACCCGGTTTTCCCCGGCCCGGCCCTGCCGCAGCGTGCGCGCGTATGAAGACCCTTATACATACCCAATGCAGGCGCAGACGCGAAGTGCCCGGACGATAGACACGGACGTCACCGATCCGAAAAGACACGGACTTTACCCGAAAGACACGGACTTTACCGAAGATACACGGACTTTAACGAAAAGACACGGACGTACACGAAAAGACGCGAAGGTGAACGCCATTGTGGGAAACCTCCCACAGACAGGTCAGTACATGCATTTCTATGTTGTTCACGCATAATAAAAGGATTGATCTGTAATCTGTGTTGTTGTTGTTGTTGTTGTTGCTCCCTTTTTTTGGACTAACCCATCAGAATAGTACGTATCACGGACTACACCCGTAGAGCTACATCTGGTCTATAAAACACGTCCCTCTGGATCCCACACCTTCATTTCTACAGAGCCATGGCGGAGATCCAGCCCCATGCGACTCGCATTTTACAGTATGCCACCGTGGTGAATTCATTCACGGGTTACCGAGCAGTGGTCCGGTCCATGTTTGCAGATGGCGACGACAACGAGGGACGACGCCAGATCCTGAACGAGTTCACAGAAGCGGTCCTCCACAGAGTGCACTCGATGGAGAGGCGTGCCATCACTCACCACTACTGGACTATGACAGCCATCCTTGATGCTCGCGCTATGGACCAGGAGCGCTTACGCCGGAACCAGCGCCGGCTGGTTGGCCTCATACTAGTCTGTGCCCTATTGACCCTGGCGCTGTGGTATTGACACTATAAATACGAGGGTCAGACAGAGTGTGTGTCATTCACCGTTCGACATTTGGACCAAGCATGTCACCCGTCCTACGAGCCATCCTGCCCCTTACACCCCGGGTGGGGTTACACGTCTATGAAGATAAAGTCACCCTGGTGGAAGACCGTGGAGCTATTTGTTGGGCGCCCGCTGAGACCGTATCGAATACGGTCACACTACCTCGTGACGGCTGGACCAAATTTAAACGGGTGTTGAGCGGCGAGCTCGACGGAAACCTCATCCACATAGATAATGCCATCTACGTATACCGTACCTCCCTCTTCCTACGCCTGGGCCGCTACCCAGATGCTACGCGAGGCTTCACCCTAGACCCCGATCTGTGGTCAGCCTTGGAGAAAGTGGTGCCTATTGTGGACCAGCTGTTTACACCGGACGAGCGATCATCACACCAGTTGGGGTGGGCTCGTGCTATTGAGGACGCGCTGGCTGAACCCCATGAACAACTACATGAACCCGACGACGATGCCATTGATTACCCGGCTAGACTCAGTCAGCCCAATGACATGACCACCTGATCCTTTGATCTCACGGGGTTCTCCCTATAAATACGAGAGACAGTGAAATCTGGTACCATTCACGTACTGACCATGACGGAGCATATAGTACTGGCGTATTTCAGCTTGACCCCCGAGGTTTTCCTGCACGTGTATGCGGATAAGGTCGATATCATGGAGGAGGTGGGAGACGTCTGTGATGCGGACCCTACACAACCGTGCCCGGCTCACATTCGTCTGTCCCGGGAGGGCTGGACCAAATTCAAACGGGTGTTGTCTGGTGAACTGGACGGCGACCTCATCCACTTGTGTCACGATGTGTACATCCGACGCGGTCCTTTCTTTGCTCAATTGGCTCGGCTAGATGGGGGTACAGTGCATTTTACCCTTCACCCTGATCTATGGTCTGCATTGGAAGATGCCGTGGTGGATGTGGATGAAGTGCTTATCAAGCGGTCATCAGACGAGTTGGACTGATCATTTACCATGGCCACTGTGGAAGTCCACGAAGAAAATCAGAAAGAAACTCCGGCCCAAGATATACCCGTTATAAATAAACGATAGAGCCAGGGTCCATCATCATTTTGTCACCATGAAGCGCTGGGAGAAGGTGCTGGATAACTTATACTACAGTCCCGACAGTCCGGCGGCCTATAGTGCATTGTCGGCTCTCTATCGAGCGGCCAAACCCAGGGGATACAACGTGCCCAAGTCCGAGATTGGTTAAGAAGACAAGACACCTATACCTTACATCGATCTGTCCGTCGCCATTTTCTACGGAACAGGGTCATCGTGGGAGGAATAGATGCCCAGTGGCAAGCGGATTTGGTCGATATGAGCGCCTTTGCCAAACACAACGATGAGAATCGGTATATCTTGACGTTCATCGATATCCTATCCAAGTATGCGTGGGTGGTACCCATCCGGACGAAAACGGGTGCAAATCTCATAGCGGCGTTCAAAGACATCTTCAAGACCGGGCGCAAACCTTTATATTTGCAAACCGACGAAGGCACGGAATTCCTCAACAGACCGTTCCAAGCCTTTCTCAAGAAACAGAAGGTGTTTTTCTTCCATACGTACAACGAGACCAAGACTTCCGTGGTGGAGAGGTTCAACAGGACATTCAAAGGCCGCATGTATAAATATTTTACCTATAAGAATACAAGGCGGTACATCGATGTTCTCCCGAAACTGGTGAAGGGTTACAATCGAGCCTATCATCGAAGTATAGAGAGAGCCCCCATTACGGTGACCCAACGCAATGAAGCCCAAGTCCGGCGTGTCTTGTACCCCAGGCCATCGCAGCGAACGACGAAGGCGGTGTACAAGGTCGGGGACCCTGTACGGATCAGTAAAGTTCGAGAAAAGTTGCTTGCCCAACTGGAGCGATGAGCACTTCCTGATTAAACGGCGCCTACCCCGACAGCGGCGAGTCTATGAACTGGAAGATCTCCAAGGGGAAACGTTGCTGGGGACGTTTTACGAGACGGAATTACAGCCTGCTGTAAAAACACAGCAAGACTACTACACGGTGGAGCAGATTTTGAAAACGGAACGTCGACGTGGCAAACTGTTTCATTTCGTAAAATGGCAAGGTTGGCCCAGTTCCTTCAATTCCTGGGTCGCGGCCAACCAGGTCAAACGACTATAAAACCAGACACCACTGCCGTCCTCCTTCATTCCACGTCCGACCACAGTGCTATGGACCAACAGCAGCTGCCTCTGAAGACAGCGTCTCGCAAAACGCGCAAAGCGCAAGTGGTCTTTGGGGTGCTATTGCTAACCCTGCTGAGTGTGTTGTACGGAGGTGTGTTTTACGACGTAGCCTATGTCAGCAAGTTACTTAACCAACTGAGAACACCAGGCACCAGCGAAACCGGTCTACAGAGAGCACCAGTCGTATCGAGCCCAGTCACCACCACCACCACACCCCGCGTACAAGCCACGTCGAGCTCTACACCTACACCAAGTACGCCCACTACGTCTGAACACCCATCGGATTTCATCCCTCACAGTGAACCGACCACCCACGTTGTACCCACCCCCAGCACCATCTCTGAACGTGAACAGACAACGACGACCGACGTTGTACCCACCACCACTCCAGTTCCCTCGTACGAAATTTACAAGAGCGGGTTACCACGACAACGGATACACCTCGAATCATGGACCCTGGGTGGCAGCATCCCTTCACTTGCGTCATCGCAGGACCGACGGGCTCCGGCAAAACGCACTTCGTCAGGAAGCTCCTTCAACACGCCGACAGCATGATCACTCCACCCATTGCCAGAGTCGTGTGGTGTTACGGAAAATGGCAGGAAGCGTATGCAGCAATGCCCCACATCACGTTCGTGGAAGGCCTACCCAACCTGGCCGATTTGGAACCCGACACCTTGGTGGTTCTGGATGATCTCATGGCGGAGACGGATGCACAGGTCACCCAACTCTTTACCAAAGGCAGCCATCATCGACGGCTCAGCATCATCTACATTGTGCAGAATCTGTTCAGTAAAAACAAAGAACATCGGAATATCAGCTTAAATGCCCACTACCTGGTGGTCTTCAAAAACCCGAGAGATACCACTCAACTGCTGCACCTGGCGAGACAGATGTATCCCGGCCGCACACCGTTTGCGTTGGAAGCCTTCAAAGATGCCACAACCCCTCAGCACGGGTATATGCTCTTCGACCTCAAGCAAGCCACCCCCGACCACCTTCGACTACGGACCGGCATCTTTCCCGGAGAGGCCCACCACGTGTACATGCAAAAATAATGTAAACACACCCACAGTGGCTCCCCCAGCTGGGGTCTGTGTGTTTGATGATGGGGAATAATAAAAAGAATGAATACCACAGCAGGGTTGACTTTGTCTGTGAGGTGGATAAAAAGGGCAGAGTTGTGGGTTCTAGCATTAATTGTACAGGATGTCTGCGCGAGTACGGAAGCACGCTCCCACGCTCCGTGTATTGAAGACGGCCCCACCCGAGTTGGTCCGAACCATTGTACGCGGTGCGGACCTTGACCTTGTACGCTGTCTGTGCGAGATCGAGTACAACCTGTTAAAAGGCAACGAACCACTGACTCCGGCTCAGAAGACCAAGTTGACCAAGCATAAGACAGGTGTCCGAACCCTAGTCCAGAAGCGAGTCTCTCAAACACAAAAGGAAAAGGTGTTACAGAAAGGCGGCTTTCTCAGGGCCATCTTAGCACCGTTGGCCGCTTCCGTGTTGGGTCCAGTATTGGGTGGACTCTTCGGCCGGCAATGAACCACACGAAAAAAATGGTCCTCGTCGAACCACGGTTCCTGCAAAACCTCCAATCACCCTACCCTGTCCCACCTACGGTGAAGACCATAAACAGCCTCGATGGAGAAATGCAACACATCTTACAGAGACCGGGGTTAAGCGACAGTGAGAAAGTACAACGGTACAATGAGACGCTTCAACGGTACATGACGTTCATGGACCAATACAAAACCCTGTCTACCCCAGCAACAGCACCACCACCACCACCACCACCACCACCACCACCACGTGACAGACCGCCGACCTCAGCACCGCTCCAACAGCCGCCATTACCAGGGGTAGCCCCCACAGTCCCACAGTGGGTGGAAGACGAAGTGCTGAAGAGTGTACCTGCCTCGTTCAAGAAACAAGCTGGCCTGGTATTACAACGGATGAAACAGAATCCTAACATGACTTGGAATGATAAAGGCGAACTCCTGGTATAGAATCAGGTGGTCCCCGGCACCCACATGACGGATTTAGTGAATGACTTGATGCGTCAACGCAGATCGCACACCGATCCTCGAGGATGGGAGGTCTTCGCTCAAGGCTTGAAAGACATGCATGTACCACAGGAATTGGTGGGGAACCCCCACCGCTGGGCCTTTATGCAGCAAACCCAGCAATCGCCGAGTCGTGCACCTTGGGAAGCCGACTGGGAACCGGAGTCACCCCCCAAAACTCCACCACCATCACAACGGGCACCTTCTTTTCAGACCTTTAAAAAACCACCCTCGATCAGGACACCTCACATCTCCAGAGCCGTGACACGTAGCAAGTCAACGCGACGAACACGACGCCGCACACAACCGCCCAAGGCCTGGAAGACCTATTAAAACCAACAGCAGCAGCGGGACAGCTCAGTCGCCATGTTTTACCTGACCCTACCCAGTAACAGTTCGCTGGATGTGTTTCCTGACAACACCGTGGCCAAGTACGTCACCCAGTTACCGCAACCGTTACATTTACCTGGCCGGTGGGAATGCGGCCTCGTGGATATCCAATACCCTTACTCGTGGTACAACGTGCGAGCCAATGAAGTGTGGTACAAGGTGACCTACGAAGGCAAAAACACCCGACTCACCCTGCCCGAAGGCCAATACGATACCCCCAAAGAGTTCATGGGTGGGCTGTCAAGACTGATGCATTATAAGGCGCTACGGGGGTGACGAATACTTCAAGACCCATCAAAGCCTATCCCTTCAAGAATCACGTGGACTTCGATTACAACGCACACAACGACAAGGCACAGCTTATCGTCTCCGGCAAGGCGAGTGTCGTATTGAGTCCTATCTACAGCAAATGCTGGGTTTCGATCTAAAGACGTTCGCTGGTCCCACCGAACACCATGGTGAGATGCCGATGGATATGAAGTCGGGTATGTACGGACTCTACGTCTACTCGGACGTGGTGGACAACCACATCGTGGGCGATATCAACACACCTCTGTTACGGGTGGTCCCATTAAAAAGACGTATGGAGGTCAAGTCACCCACAGTTTCACCCACATGCTCTACTTGCCCGTACGACAAACTGACATCAACACGATCACAGTGGATATAAGAGATGACACGGGACGACCGGTGGCATTCGAACGAGGAAAAGTGGTGCTGACACTTCATTTTCGACAAGCACGTGCTCCCCACTTTGCATAATGAAAGTACCTTACGAGTGCGATGCACGCAGCTATGCCGACTATTATGCCCAACAGGCCGGGGGTGGCTTTCCGGTATTTAACGGTGCACGCATGCAACGAGGACATGGTCTGGGGAACATACTCGGCAGCATTGTGAAAACGTTCCTGCCCTTGGTGACGCGTGGGGTGAAAGCAATCGGCAAACAAGCGGTACGCAGTGGACTACAAGTGGCCGGTGATGTCTTGGGGGGTACGGCACCCAAAGAATCCTTGAAACGGCGGGCCAAAGAAGCGGGAGGCGTCTTGGTGGCCAAAGCACAACGCACCGTTGGGAATAAAAGAGCTGCCCCACCGAGACCACGCACCAGTCGACGACCGATCCAGCGACGACGCACATCCAAGAAGACAAAGGATATCTTTTCTTAAAACATGGCCTTAATCCACGCCGAGTCCTGCCCCTCCACCAACAGTGAATTTGATTTGTGGACCGTGCCGCCCACACAAACCAGTGTCGAGCAAGGATTATGGGTGGAGCATCTCCCGCTCTCCAGCATCAAGGAAACCGGGCCCATCGAGTTCACCATCAGTAATGCGGATACGGCCTATGTGGATTTAGCCCATACCTACTTGTATGTGAAAGCCAAGGTGGTCAATGGAGCTGGCACCAGAATCGCTGACCAAGCAACGGTGGGCCCGACGGATCTCTGGCTGCACTCGATGTTTCAGCAGGTGGATATTTTTCTCAGCGACAAACTCATCAGTGACTCCACCAACACGTACCCCTATCGAGCCTACATCGAGACACTGTTGTCGTATGGCCGAGAGGCTAAAATCTCAGCTGACAACCGCTTTATTCTACAAGGACACGGCCGAGCACATGGACACGGCGGACAATGGGGGATATAACAAACGGAAGGCTTTCACTGCGAACAGTGCCTCGGTGGATATGATGGGTCGACTGCATGCAGACATGTTCATGCAAGACCGGTACCTCTTGAACAAGATCCCCATCAAAATCCGACTGATACGGCCGCCTCCGACCTTCGCCTTGATGGCCACTAACGTAGAGGGGCATGCAGCGGACTATAAGATTGTCATCCAAGACGCAGTCCTGTATGTCCGAAAAGTGAAACCGAATCCAGCCGTTCAATTGGGACACTTGAAAGCCTTGGAAACAAAACCAGCCCAGTACCCTATCCGACGTGTACAAACCAAAGTGTTCTCTGTGCCTGCTGGAAATATGGGCGCCAACAAAGAAAACCTGTTCCTGGGGGAACTACCCAAGCGATTGATCCTGGCCTGTGTAGAAAAGACCAGTTTCAGCGGAGCCTACCCAGAGAATCCGTTTGACTTTAAACATTTCGGCATCAATTTTGTGGCCCTGCATGTGGATGGACAACAGGTGCCAGCCACGGCCTTAACCCCGAACTTTGGGCGGAGGAATTTCATTCGAGCCTATCTGAGCCTGTTTACAGCCACCGGTCAAATAAACCAGGACGAAGGGAATATGATCAGTCGGGAGGACTACGGGAACGGATACACGTTGTTCTGTTTCGATCTGACCCCACCTTAGAGAACGACCATCAGCTGGCCCTGACCAAGCAAGGCAATTTACGGTTGGAAATCCACTTTGCACGAGCCCTGGCGACCACTGTCAATGTGATCTGCTACGCCGAGTTTGACAACATCATTCAAGTGGACAAGGCGCGCAACGTCCTGTGTGACTTCTCCACCTAACATGGATACAGACCAGATAACCACCGTGCTGGAGAATGACCCAGAGACACGTAGGGTCTTTCAAGGGGTGTTCGCCCGAGATGTGTTTCCATTAGGCCGTATGTATCCGGCTGCTTACGTTCTCAACACGGACCCGATGGATCGACCCGGTGAACACTGGGTGGCCGTGTACTTGACAGAAGAGCAGGGGGAATACTTTGACCCGTACGGTCTGCCAACCCTCCATCCCGATTTAACAGACTTCATGGATCAAGGCACAGAGACGTGGTGTTGGAACAGTCAAACGTTGCAAAGCCTGACCAGTGGCGTGTGCGGACAATATTGCTTGTTTTACCTGTACCATCGATGCCGGGAAGACCCTTATCTACTATCGTACAGATGTTTGACGAGTACCCCCAGGCCGAGGACCGCGATGTACTCGTCTATGACTGGGCCGCCCATCATTTCAATGTACAAGCCCGTTCTGGGCTTAAGTTAATGACAAGCCCCTTGTTCTGGGCTTCAATGTACAAGCCCCTTGTTCTGGGCTTCAATGTACAAGCCCCTTGTTCTGGGCTTCAGGTAATTACAAGCCCCTTGTTCTGGGCTTGAGTTTTCACGTGGTTGTTCTCACGTTGTTGTTGTTCACTGAATAAAAAAAAAATGAGATCTCACCAAAAAACCCTGTCTTGTGTGTTTTATTCCTAATGCATCAATGCCCAATGTAGAGATTCAGTCAAACTGAAATCAGTGATGTAGGATGGGGCCAAAATGTAACCCATCAAGTTTAGAATGCAAGAGCACTATAGTAAAAAATAGAGAGCCAATGAAATCAGCCTACAGACCAAGTACGTGTTTTGGGTCTAGGTTTGGAGCGGGCATTTCATTGAGGTACGTGTATACGGTGAGTGAAAAGACTCGTCCAACACGTATAGATTATGACTATAAGTTCTAGGTAACACATCAAGGTTAGAATGCAAGAGCACTATAGTAAAAATAGAGAGCCAATGAAATCAGCCTACAGACCAAGTACGTGTCTTTGGTCTAGGTTTGGAGCGGGCATTTCATTGAGGTACGTGTATACGGTGAGTGAAGAGACTCGTCCAACACGTATAGATTATGTTGATGACTATAAGTTCTAGTTAACCCATCAAGGTTAGAATGCAAGAGCACTATAGTAAAATAGAGAGCCAATGAAATCAGCCTACAGACCAAGTACGTGTCTTTGGTCTAGGTTTGGAGCGGGCATTTCATTGAGGTACGTGTATACGGTGAGTGAAGAGACTCGTTCAATACGTAAAGATTATGACTATAAGTTCTATGAGCATAATGCATGAAAGTGGCTTTGAACACCGTATTAGCCAATCAGTGGCCTAGAATGGAGCCAAAGGTAACCCATCCATGTCCAGAAAAACATTATCCGGGTGTACAAGAACCCAGATGTAGGCGCGGACGTCAGCGAAAGCACACCGTGAGTACCCCAATTCGATTGGCTGATTGTTCGACCGCTGATTGGTTCTTTTTCTGGACCGCTGATTGGCTCTTTTTCTCGACCGCTGATTGGTCCAAATGGAACTGCCCATCTTTCCCAGGTTCATCTAGAATCCCCTTTTTTTTGTGCTCAAGCTCTGACTATAGCGATGCCGCAACATTGTCTCATTGGACATTGGACCGTCTGACCTGGAGGTGACCTTTTGACCCGCGTCCGCGCGCGCGCGCACTGCCGGGAATGACGCGGGATGACGCGCGCGCGCGCGCGCTGCGGGGCGCTGGGGTGGGGCGGGAAAACACCCCGGCGGTTGAACATTGGAACTCTTGTGGGTTTGGAGGATGAACATACGGACGTCTAAGGGAAAAATTGGAACTCTTCTATGTTTGGAGGTAGTGTTTAGTGAAAACCCGAAGTGACGTGACAACCCACGTGACCTGCGTATATACTCCTGTAAAATAGAGCCGATTTTATTTCTTTGGAAGGGGCAAGGTCAATAGGACTTGCGCTTTTTTATACTACTAAACTGTGAAGTAGATTACATCTTACATAGGCCTTAAGGCCGTGATATGCATATGAAGTATTCTGGGGCATGGTCAGTACTTTCCAATTTTCCCTTCGTCTACTACTCGCCGATTTTTTTGATTTTTTTTATTATTTATTTATTTATTTATTTATTTATTTCCTCGAGAACTTTAAAATAAGACTTCACTCTACCCAATCGGGCCACTAGTGCTCCACCTAGACTCCAACATGTCCACCCCGTATGGATTTATACATACTAATATCCCAGTATATGAGTGTATATGGGTCTATATGGATCTATATACAAGCCTACCCGGTACTTTCATAGTTTTTTTCCATCGTATTCTACATGATCAACCTCATAGCTCATAGTAAAAGCCATAAAAAAAAAACCGACCACCCCTATACCCATACAGGCCAAATATAGCGGACATCATCTTCGCCTGGGAATTGGTCTAGTCCGAGTTGTCTCCCTTGCACCAAAGCGTATAGATGGGACTGTGGTTTGGCTGGCGCGATTATCCGGGCAAATTGACCTTGAGCAGCCATTTTGTTAGCGTTTTGTTACAATTTTCTTGCTGTTTTACCGCGCCCCGGGTAGGCATACGGAGGACGATTTCACTGATCATTGTGTTGTTTTCTGAGCTGGGGAACATTCTCTGTCGCAGTTTATAACGGAACTTTCTTCCTTTCGGTGTCCGCTGAGATCAATAATGTGACGAAACTCTGCATCATTCATCGCCTGCATGTATACCCGTCACACGTGGACTGTAATCGAGGGAGTGTGCTGTGTTGTGTTCGAGCGGACGCATAAATTTGTGTGATATCAGACAGGAAGCGTGAAAATTGATATTCTTTCACAGATTTCGAAGTGTATACAGTTCTGGTGAACTGAACGCAGCCTTTATGAGCAGCGATTGAACGATGATGTAGGCCACCGAACAGGTTTTGTGGAATCAACATTCTGTAACACTCCCCCCTCCCCCATTGACTGGAGGGATTTTATCGGACATCTGCAGTACGGAACGCTATTTGTTGCATACATTCGCTTATCGTGGCAGTCCGTATAATTTGTCAATTTTGTGTTTGGTTTCGTGAGAGAGGACGACATTGGTTTTCATCAGTGCAAAACTCCCGCCCCCCGACCCGCACCACAACAGTGAAAGCTGGTGGATGAAATTCTACTCCACGGGAACGGTAACGAATGAATGGAATATCTTACCAAACTCTCAGGTAGGATGTGGGTTTCAGGAGTTCACCGGGTGTGACAATTTCTTTATAATGATTTGTGATAAAAAGCGGGTAAAACCTAATGTCAAAATCTCGTTGAAGGTCACGGAGATGTCGATTTATTGCTGATCAGCTGATTTCCAGGACAGACAGACATTATCTCGGCTCTTTTCTCTTCGAAATTCTTGTAATTTTCTCAATACAAATAAATATTTAAATTGACTCTGAGTTTTCTGTTGGCATTATTTCAGCAATATTATGCACTAAAATCTGATGATTCGAAATAAAACTAGGAAATTTTTTATCTTTGGGCAATGGTAACACAACACTATACAGTGTGCATGGAAAAAAATTTTTTAGCAGATACCACCATATTGCACTGACTGACACCGGCCGCCATCTTGTACCCAGCACCCACCACCCACACGCCGCCATCTTGTACCCAGCACCCACCACCCACACACACCGCCATCTTGTACCCAGCACCCACCACCCACAAGCCGTCTAGACTATAAATAACGTGTAGTATGTTCCCATTTATTCACAAAATACGATTATAACGACTTCAACTTTCCAAACAACACCACAACCATGCTCTTGGGCCGAAGTAACACGCCTCAACGAACAGATTAACGGTATGAGACATGAATGTAATGGAAGCTGAGATTTCAAAACAGCAAAAAGAACGACATAAAGAAGAAAAAAATCAAGATGCAGCGTGTGTACAGATGAAGAGAGCCAGTACGCAGTATATTGAAAAAAATGGGCGAGGGAGGGGAGGGGGAGGGGGGAAGGTTGGTGGAAGAGCCAAACAATTTTTTTTTTATTTTAAAAAAAAGGAAAAAAAGATTCATGGAGCCAAAAAAAATCTTTTTCATTTTCTATGTTTTTTTTACAATTAAAAAAGGGTTTGAAAAAAGGGGTAACGGGGGGAGGGGGGGAGGATTGGTGGAAGAGCAAAAAAAATTTTTTTTTTGGGGGTAAGTGGGTCGAGTGAGGTATCAAATTGAAGCTTAGGTGAAGGAGCATCTGATGGACTGGGTGTAGGGTTGAATTAGGGTGATTCTGCGCATGCGCGGCGGCCGAAGGGTATGAAAATAGACGTTTTGGCATCTAGGGGAGCCCCTAGTGGACCGATGGAGTCGAGTGAGGTATCAAAGTGAAGCTTAGGTGAAGGAGCATCTAATGGACTGATTCCATACCCAGGTCACGCCCGATTCACGCAGACCGGAAGTGACGTCATACACCTGCGCACAACCGTGATGGAAAAACCCCAGAACCAAGTCAGTACATGCATTCCATACAGGCAGACGAGGTCAAAATACTCGCTTCTGATTGGCTGTCAAAGGTGACGATATGCAAATTTTTGAGGTCAAAGGTCAATGGTAGTGAATATACACACTCTATACTGGATATGACCTTGAACTGATCACATGACCTCCCCGTGAGGGAAAAAACCCCAGAACCAAGTCAGTACATGCATCCCATAGTCCCAGGTCACGCCCGATTCACGCAGACCGGAAGTGACGTCATACACCTGCGCACAACCGTGATGGAAAAAAACCAGAACCAAGTCAGTACATGCATTCCATACAGGCAGAATGCAGGCAGGCAGACAGGAAGGCAGGCAGGCAGGGAGGCAGGCAGGCAGGTCAGGTCAGGTAAGTCAGATTGCAATGAATACACCCCTTTCCCTAAAATCGACTCCTCTTATACGTTTTTCTACAATCCGCCATCTTGTACCCAGCACCCACCACCCACACACACGCCGCCATCTTGTACCCAGCACCCACCACCCACACATTGCCGCCATCTTGTACCCAGCACCCACCACCCACACACATGCCGCCATCTTGTACCCAGCACCCACCACCCACACACACGCCGCCATCTTGTACCCAGCACCCACCACCCACACATTAGGCCGCCATCTTGTACCCAGCACCCACCACCCACACAGTAGGCCGCCATCTTGTACCCAGCACCCACCACCCACACATTAGGCCGCCATCTTGTACCCAGCACCCACCACCCACACATTAGGCCGCCATCTTGTACCCAGCACCCACCACCCACACATAGGCCGCCATCTTGTACCCAGCACCCACCACCCACACATTAGGCCGCCATCTTGTACCCAGCACCCACCACCCACACGCCGCCATCTTGTACCCAGCACCCACCACCCACACATTGCCGCCATCTTGTACCCAGCACCCACCACCCACACACGCCGCCATCTTGTACCCAGCACCCACCACCCACACACACACACGCATGCGCACACCGCCCCAATACCGCCCCAATTTTTTTCTGCGCATGCGCAGTGACGCGCTATTTGTTCAATTTAGCTTTTGTATACTACTCACGTTTTTGCCGTTCGTTGTCTCTGAATTATTTCCTTGTCGCCGTTGTATTAAAAGCTGGCGTTGTTATGGTTCGATGGTATTTGACAATACCAGTAATCATGAGATTGGGAAACTATAAAGCATCGACTGTAAAGTAATGTGATCTTGCGGACACTATGTGTCTTGCATTTCAGAGAATAAACGTTCACATGTGATTTTATGCAAGTTTAGTTTAGTTTACTACAAAGGCATTAAAAGTCATCAAGTATATACAAGTACCTTGAAAAGTAAGAACCAATATCGGAAGGGAATCTCCCGCGCTATTTCAGGTCTATTTTCGTGGACGAAATCTCCGTATAAATTAAGATGTTTGTTACGTCGAGACCATGGAGATTGACTGACTGACCGTTTGTCAACAGTGTTCCTATCCACTTCAGTCAGTGAATATCGAGTGATATTAATTCAGCGAGTTATAAACAGACATCATCACCGGATTATCATGGCAGTATCCAGCCTTTCCCACTTCTCCGTCGTCATAATTATTTGCACGTTGACTTTATACTCTACCTCGGCGAAATCTCTCGGGAACTCAGGTAAAATATAGAAAATGTTTTTGAAACAGATGCATTGGTGACATTGTCTGAAAGATTTTCGTAAAGACTGGACTATGATAAAAACACAAATTTTAATTTTGTTTATAACAACTGATCATGAAATAAAGATGTTTTTCTCATTTTGTGAGAACATTTTCCAGCCCTGGAGATAATATATGGTATATATTCTTGATAAATCTTTTTTAAACAAATTTAATCTAAAATCCATGCATGTTGACATGAAAGACAATACTTTTTTTACATCATGATTTTCTTAATGCGCAAAACGCTCGTCTAAATAAGAGATTCTTCAGAATTTTACATACCACCCGTTATGTATGGTTTACCAAATTAAACTAGGTGAGAAAAAGTAGTAAAATCGTTCTGTGAAATTATCTGTAAACTTAGGTATGGAAATTCAATAATACAACTTTTATCCCAGGAATGACATCAGCATGCTCACAATTAAAACCACAGCTTTCGAAAAATGTTTTACTTTATTGAAAATTAACAGTTCACGGATTTTCGTATAAATCATTTGTTGAGATTTTGGTAATTATTTCAATTTATGAAACCATTCAAAAGCCTTCAAAACAAAACTTTTATATATATTTTGACCTCTATGCTGTGGATGTTATGTTGCTTGTAAAATCTCACCTATATATTTAAATTTACTAATAAAGTTAAACCATCCGTATTTAAAACCATTCATATATGTATTCGGCAGATTTTGAAAAACTTGTAAACGATTTTTATGTTTACACGATCAATTTGAACTTTAAAAAAATAGAGTTTCAATTTAGTTTAAATCTGTACTGGTTGTAATGCGGACCGTTACATTTTTTTTCGAAAATCCTTCATCTTCCAGATACATTTTAAATCATTTGATATCATTATGTAAAAAATTACGCCAAAATTTCTATTATTTCGATTCGATAACGTCACAAAGTGACCATAAACTGTAAACAAAAAAATGTCAAAATGTCAAAAAAATTCACGAGGATCAAATTGATACCAAGAAATCAATTTCGGAAACAAAATCGAAAGGAATGACATAAGGAACCGTACTATTGAAATCGCAGAAGAATGGTTTGACGCTAGAATATGCACACTGAAAATATAGTCTACCGATACAGGTATGACAAAAAAAAGGGAAAATTTAGCTCGTGCGTTTTACTGTTTTTTTTTCTTCTTTTTTTTTCGGCGATTATATTTTGAACAAATCCCTAAAAAAAACCTTGGTGGTGGAGTTACATTTTATTTTACAGAGTTTCTTTGTAATATATCTAATATATAATATTACTTTTCGATAATAATACGATCGCCGTGTTCAAATAAAACAGTATTTTTTTTATTATTGTAGGGAATCAGTTCCAGTTAGCCATTAGGTCGGACGCATGCCCGCATCACTATTCTTCATCTCTGACGTATTTTTGTAACTTAAAAAAAAATAAAATAAATAAAACAGTGTTTTTTTTATAATTGCAGGGACTCAGTTCCAGTTAGCCGTTAGGTCGGTCGCAGTGTCTGCACAACATATATATATGTTCTTTGTAAAACGTTCGTAAGCAGAATTGCGCATCAGAGCCATGTGGGTGTTGGCAGTTTTACTTTTATCTTCTCCTCTGACGTGTTTTTGTAATTAAAAAAAAATAAAATAAATAAAACAGGATTTGTTTTATTATGGCAGGGAATCATTTCCAGTTAACCGTTAGGTCGGCCGCATGTCCCCCTCACTGTTCCTGGCCGGCGAGAAGAACCCACAAGATATCTTGCTTGCTTGTGCGTTGTCGACGTCAAGCGCCGAGAGGACAGGTGAACACTTCTCCATGGCCACCTTTCTATCCCGGACAACGAGGCAAGAACAAAGGATGATCACCTTCTCCATGGCCAACTTTCTATCCCGGACAACGAGGCAAGAACAAAGGATGATTACCTCTCTATGCTTCATATGATTGACGAACTTCACAAATTACATTACAGACAAATATGAAAATTGGTAATTCTGTATTAATGCTAATACCTAGCTTACTGATATATTATATACAATTCTACACAATTGTATATTCTCTTCGATAAGCTTTGGTGAACCAGAAATTCTCTTCTTCACCTCTGAAGTGTTTTCCTAATTTCAGATACAAAAAATAAATATAACAGTATATTGCCATACACACGAGATCAGTCATTCCGTAAGACTAACTGTATGTTTGCCTTGCCAATAACGTTTTGTCATAACAGTAATTGGATATGAAATACAAATATAAATAAGACTGCACTAGTTACCATATAAAATTGTGATATTGTACATATTATATTGATGTACAACGAAAGCTAAAATTGACAAAGAGTTTTCGCTTGACAACGCGGTCGAGATGTTATGATACATGTATTACTCTGCCCTTTACATGCTATTTTCACCAACGCAGAACTTTGATACGCAGATCCTTAACGTGTGTTGTTTATCCCCAATCATTGTTAGAATTCGTATCCAGTTTATGTAATATCCGAATGTGTTGTTCATCTACATTAATACAAAAATCTGCTTGCTTGTATTATGTTCATGACGAAGGCAAAATTATACGCCTGATAATGGTTTATTTATGTTCATGTGTTATTTATGTTCTAGAAAGGATATAGTTATACTCAACCATTGACTTCCTGCCTTGTCTTACCCAACCTTCGAATTCTTGTCTTGCCATACCTAACCAATGACTCCTTGTCTTGTGATACCCAATTAATCAATGACTTCCTGTCTGCTCATACCTAACCACTGACTTTTTATATTGTCATACCCAACCATTAACGTCTTGTCTTGTCATACCAAACCATTGACTTTCTGTCTTGTCATACCAAAACCATTGACTTTCTGTCTTGTCATACCCAACCATTGACTTCATGTATTGTCATACCCAACCATTGACTTCATGTCTTGTCATACCCAACCATTGACTTCATGTCTTGTCATGCCCAACCATTGACTTCCTGTCTTGTCATACCCAAACATTGACTTTCTGTCTTGTCATACCCAACCATTGACTTCATGTCTTGTCATACCCAGCCATTGACTTCATGTCTTGTCATACCCAACCATTGACTTCATGTCTTGTCATACCCAACCATTGACTTCCTGTCTTG
>JAVTVY010007065.1:0-41627 GCA_036873755.1 Hanleya hanleyi
GGTGGATTAAAGATGATACATGTACCATCTTTCATCGACTCCTTAAAAATTCAGTGGATCAAACGATCCCCTTCTTTCACGGAATTCCAAGCGGAGATTATGTACGACATATTTCCTCCACTGGGAACTCAGATTTGGGACTTAACCATTAACGGAATATCATGTGTTTCAAACTTTATCAAAAATAAGTTCTGGAGGGATGTTCTATCAGCCTGGCTAAGATGTTTAAAAGCCCATGGCAACGAAATCTGTTCAGCTGAAAACGATCTTTTATACAATTATGCTCAATTTTCAGAATGGAAAGAGGTCAATTTGTGGTATACAGCTGGGGCCAAATGCGTGAAGGATCTCGTTAACGAAAATCAATCTTTCTTGAAATTCAACGACTTTGTGAAAAAATTGATATAAAACGGAAAAACTTCTTGGTTTATTACGCAGTGGTTCACAATATTCCAAAGGTGAAAGTGGTCAGCACTGGAACACATGAACGAAAATCTGCAGATCGTCTGATTACTAAACTTCGTAACCAAAATTCTTTGAAATTCGTCTACAAGTTACTAGTCAGAGCAATCCAAGAGCCCCCTACCAAGAGTCAAACAAAGTGGGAAACAGTTTTGGATGGCTCAGAAGGAATCTTGGACTGGTCGGGTATATATCAAAACGCATTTAGTATAACCTCGGAAACAAAACTCCAATATTTTCAATATAAAATAAATCACTATATCTTGGAAACAAATGCTCTTTTGCATACGTGGGGAAAATCCCTAACAGATAAATGTAGCTACTGTGGAGAGGAAGCAGACACGATAACGCATCTTTTTTGGCACTGCAGATGCGCTATGGGCTCTCTTCTGGGCCTGGGTACGTGAAGCCAAAATTCCACATCCGGACACACTTATAAATGCTAAGCTTAGCGCACTTTTAGGTGACAAACGAATTTCTTCGCTTCTAAATCACTTGATTGTTCTAATCAAATATTCAATTTTCTCTCAGACCGTTAGGGGCAAGCCTTCGACTTGGGATGCAATTCAAGAATTGATCAATAAAACAAAAAATATTGAAATGGATATTGCCACTTTGAATGGGCATCTTCCTACCTTCGAAGCAAAATGGGGCCCATTGCTAAATTCACGCGTGTAAGCATAGACACCGTGTAAGAAATTGAGTGTGAGGCATGCGAGCAGCCAACCCGTGATAATAACGCAAGCCAGGGTGGGGCATATCGTGTTGTTTTGCTTATATCTCTCTCTTTCTCTCTCTCTTGACGGTCTTTACCTGTATATGGGCCTTTCATCAAAATCCAGGTTTATGGGGATAGCAAGTTCTGCTGGTATTACGTTCAGCGTAGACAGCGGACATTGTCGACCGTACACATTTCTTCATTAATTTCACTCAAGGGACACTACTCTTTGCGTACTTTCCCCTAGAAATAAGACTAAAGACTTGAAAGAGAGTATAATTTATGGGGACATTATCGAGAGAGCTACAGTTATGGGCAACACGTGAGAGTAGGTTTGTGGGAACATGTGTGGGAGAGTTTGGTTTGTGAGGACCATGGGTTGCTGTTTCCTTTTCCAATAATATTATTATTATAACAACAGTATATTTTTCTACACTCGATGGCCGTAAGCGGAAAACATTATAGAATTGTGTTCATTATACAAGTTTATGTATGTATATTATGTCTGTATATGTGTTTGCATGTATCTTTGCGCTTTAGCCCCTCTGGGGCACAAGTTCGTTGACAATGACTCCGTACCGAGAACAGTAATTGTGGAAAACTTGAACAGTTACGAGAAAGCCGTTAGTTTGACATAATACAGCGTAGACAGAGGCTTAGCGATACTGGTTTTCGGAAACAAACAAGGTGAATAATTGGTTTCACCGGAAGTGCGCGCGTCTGTCTTCAAATACGCGCGAGTGTTCCTTTCACGGCCAGCGTAGGAACTTGGCAGGGATGGCATTTAGGTGTCTAGGATTAAAGTCCCTAAAACGAGGAAATATTCAATTCCGCCGTTTACGTGGAATGTTCCCAGATGAAGTACGAATGGACTCTGCACATAAGATAGGAATTTCCTTACTAATTTAAGAACAATACCCAGTCGACTAAAATTGCGCGCTACAATACGTAAGTGAAACGGCATCTCTGCAACTGCATGTCGTTGTTGTTTCACGCGATTTGTGGATACTAGGCTGAAGTTTCTGGTACAGGTCATCAATTTTGATTGAGGGAATATATATATGTGTTTGGAATTGACAGTAAGAATGCATTCGCATTGTTGCAGGCAGGCATACAATTTTCGCCGCCAATTAGCATGCTGTTTGAAATACGTATTGAGCGACATATATTCAGTGCCCAGATAGAGCGGGACGCAAACAGAATACAATAGACTTTCAACAGTTTAACTTTTCTGCAATTGTTTGAACAACGGCACATAACGATGAAAGTTCACACTCGATCTAATGGGGGGGGGGGCGGAAAGTGCCCCCCACCTAGTGAACTTTTCTCTGATGCTCCGAAACGACAAAACCGAGGAGGCTGAAACTTGGTGACTTTTAAGCTTATCTTATTGGGGTCATTTTGAGTCTATTTTCATATACCCCCGGGTAGAGGATCAGGGGTAAATTCAAAATGGCGGCCATGTGGTATCCGCGAAAGTCGTGTTTTTCATCTTTTCGGTCCATTTCTTCACATTTTCCTTGCCTAAAAGGCATCGAAAGTATATTATTTATGCAAAACTAATTATTCTCTATTTTATACGATTTTTTTCGAGAGAAAAATCTGAAAAAATGAAAATTTCGAAAAATCGACCCCAAAAAGGCCGAAAAATGGCTTCCGAGAAGATAACCTCACTGTGACGTCATCATGGCGGCCATCTTGGATTTCTTTTACATTTTCCGGTAGAGCTTGAACCCAAGATACTGTGTGGTAAGTTTCAGCGCTCTAGCCTTAGTGGTAGAGAAAATATATAGGGGGGCACTTTCCGCCCCCCCCCCAAGGCTGCGACACACCTCAAATCGCCCAGGCCAGATAGGGTTAAAATAAACTGAGGTAAATCCTCAAAATATATCTGGACAGAGAAGAAGAGAAGAGAGAAAATGAAGACATTTCATCCTCTCCCAGCCTGTGGCAGTGAATCGTCTATCCTGGTCAAAGGGAGATAACTTTGACATAAACTAGAACTTTGCAAGTTTCTTGCCATTAAATGTTAAATATTTCGTAAAATTATGTAGAACTGGTATGCTGAAATGTTATCACCTGTAAAAGCGACTTCAAACCAGTGTTTCATTGGCCGAAAATGTCAAAATTTGCATCAAAACGTTTATGGGCCAAAAGAGAGGTCCCCATAAATGGATAGGTGCCCACAGTCGCGGTCAAAGGACGGCGAATTATCCCCATAAACCATCAAATAACCTCCCTCTTTCTCTCTCTCTCTACCTTTTTTTTTTTTTTTTTTTTTTTCTCTTCCTTCTTTCCGGCTTTTTCATATCTCTCCTTAATCACAACAGAAAAAGGAAGCCCTATAGACAGCGAAATTACGAAATTATTAGAAATTATACAATGATAATGCTATCCACAATGCATGTATGCGCAATGCAGAATTTTTGTCCTTTCTTTCAATATGCATCTGGGCTGAATGTAATGTAAATGACATGACATCATGTGAGGGCACGGATATATAATTGTATATAAGATTTTATGTGATACTATGGCACACTGGTAGATATATTTTGGAATGTTAACTTACGTAGTACTATGTAATGTAATGTAGGGTAGTGTAATATAGTATAAGGTAACGTAATATGTCATTCTTTAGCTTAGACCACGTGGACAAACCGCGTATTATATATGAATATATATATGTGTGTATGTGTGTATGTATGTGTATGTATATATATATATATATATATAGTAGAAATTCAGGAAAAGGGTCAAACGTGAAGATAAATTGTTTGAAAATAGAGAAAACGCCGACACGCTCACATTGCTCTAATGCGCATTTCTGCTGTTTATTCAGCTTCTTCAGTAGAGCATATATATATATATATATAATATATATGTGTGTGTGCTTATATATATATGTGTGTGTGTGTGCATATGTTCATAAATGTTTAGTTGTATAAATGTCTTTTTTTCACCATTTGCATACCGTAAATGATATATCATGTGATAGTGTGAGTATTTTGATAGAGGGCTATTTTTCATAGAAACGTAATATATAATAACTTAATGTAATGTAAAAAGGATTAATGTAGTGTAACATATTACGCGGTTATAAGTTAGCCTGGATCACGTGGGCATAACTGTGAAATTGTACAATTCGTGGTCATAAGGTTAATAAATGCCCAGTGGTTAATCCAGGGCTTAACTGGAAAAAAAGAAGAAAAAAAAAGATATCAACGTCAGAATCCATAAAAAAAATTGTAGCTCTCTTACATGCAAGAAATATCATTCACGGGTTTTGTCTTTGTTTAACCAGCAGCTTGAATTTATCATTAATAATATCTGAAGTCTTTGTAAAACACAATAAGTCAATAGTATATAGGTATTCCAGTAGTACTAATTGTGCACACATTTTCGCTGACATATATCTGCTCTTTTGTACATATTTACTGTACGCTTTCAAAAACCGATAAGTTCGTTCCTTCTCGATCATCAAGCGCTATATATATGATCTTCTCGCTGTGGATAATCGCTACATAAATGACGCAGTGACGGACATTGAAACACCTTCGCTAGATTTGATGGAAGCTACAGATAATAATAATAATAATAATAATAATAATAATATTTTCTTTCAGACACTGGTGGTCCATATACAGAAAGAGAAGCTAATTAACTGTTTTACAAAATACAACGTGAATTGGATCCACTCACAGTGGTCCATGAAGTGTCCGTGCCCAGTGGGCTCTCAGTGCTGAGTGCAAGTTAACATCACATTCATTCAGGGTATATATCAGGTAATTATCGGAGTCATCAACCCGCCCTAATGTCACATCATATTTATACGTATATCTCTATAAAAATGAAGCGGGTTTCCATATCGTCGATTTTACGCCCAACGAAAGGATTAAAATTTCGACATCGTGAACTTATTCAATGATTGCTGATTTGAATTTGGTGCCGATGCTGTTCTATTTTTTATGACTTTTATTTCGTCTCAGAGGCTTGCCCTATGTACAAATCTTTGTGATTTGCATCTAATATCGCTCAAGACGGGGTTAGGGGTCGTGGAGACATGGCATTCCGTATGTCCACATGAACAGCTACAATAAAAGCGTGGCTGGATACAAATCATCACAGAGAAAACTGTTTATCTGTGTAGTCATTTGAGTTCTTGGCAGTACACCGGTATCGTTTTCCACCACCCTTTTAATGTTGCTTTTAACTTGGATTATTGACGCGGAAAGTATAATGGACGACAGTTGCATCATGAATGACTAACTCGACCGTTGTATTGCTTCCAATAACAGAAGAAACTTTGCTTCCAGCTAAAGAATAATATATGTTATATTCTTTGTCTTTTTATCATGCCTCCAAGCGAATTAGATAGTCATGTCAGTATCTCAGGCGATACTAAAGCTGATGCAAATAAAAACGTCTAATCCGTCGTTCAATATACAACCTTCTTTAATTAAAGATATAACGCTTCCATAATTTGAAGACCTATTTCGTATAACATCGCAAACACCAAATAATAAAAATCACATTATAGATAAATCTAGGCTAGTTTCCTGCAAGCGAAAAACGGTCAACAGTTTTGAATGATTTCGGCAAAAATTGTTATCTGTAAAATGATGTATCTTGGTCACACTTTGATAATCTGTCATTTTTGGACACACATACTGTCAATAACTCGATCACGACAGAGAGAGAGAGAGAATTAATGATTGTGAAACTATGTCTGATGTTTTATAGAGGTTCAAATATCTTGACCGGTCACCCGTACTCAAGATATTGTGTATATACGTGAAATGAGAGTCAACATTTTTTTTTTCAGATCATAGTGAATTGTGAAAATGTTCGTATTTGCAATCCTTTGGCTTTAGCGGTCCTGGATGAATGGTCTGTGTAGGCAGATCAAATGTATATGACATATACACGAGAGAGCACTCTCAAAAGTTCCTAAATGATCTGCCGAATACAAGACGGTAATCCGGCAATCGATGTCATTAGAATAAAGCTTTTTGTAGATTTCGCTGTTTTTAAGCTCCGATTACCCCCTAGGAGATAAGCTAGGAGATACTGGCGATGTCTTTTACAATTGTCACTGCATCCTTGGAGCTGTTTGGAACTCTCCCCAGGGACAACATAGCCTTATTAAGAAGCAACGTACAAATGCATGTGCAAGCAATACACAAAAATAATGCAGATGACACCTCGAATTTCAATGATGCTAAAATGCTTCTCAGGTGTAAATCAATGCCGCGATGGTGAAAAATTCCGGCATCTGATCTATCGGATTAACCTCGCTGGAATTAGAAGTTGTGATCTGGGGTGTTAATTGTCTTTCGAATATTTAACCGTAACTCGATAAGTTGGGTTTCGTATGCCGTTAATGCCATGCTGTCAAAGCGACCACTAAAATATTGATATCTGCATGATTTGATTTCGATATACACAGCCAAGAAAATGTTGATGGCCCATCATATGATAAGGCTTGGTCATAGCCCTCTAAAGGTGATGGAAAAGATGATAGCTCAGATCGTCACCCTTTTGGGATGATGACCTAAAATTTGCACTTAATTCTGGTCATCGTTATAGGGTGATGGTGAAAAAGTGGGATGGTTCTAACTGATCACCTTTTTGGGGTTATGTTGTCATCACCATTTTACGGTGATAAGTATCACCTTTATCTGGCATTGTAGTATATGGTGGCCATATACCATACGGAATAAGGGGATGCAGGAATGGGGTAGTAGAAGGCTTAGTTTTTTGGAGATAGACCTTATGTTAGGCGATAAAGGGGGTTCGGTGTCCCGGTGGTCGGGATATAATCCCGAGTGCAGTGGATGGGTTTAACAAGTTAAGCATGATGTAAGCGCCCTGAATATATGAGGGTTCAAGGGTCGGGCGAGATATAGTTTATGAGCCAGTGGGTGAGGCTTGGTACCTGGCAGTGAGGACGTGCTCCTAAGGCTTCGTTTAGGAGATAGTGGATGGGGCTTGGTGCAGCGGTAGTGGGGATTTGCTCCCGAGGGTAGAGGATGAGTTCAATAAGTGTATGTGGTGTTTCGAGTAGTCGGGCGTGGCTTAGTTCCGTAGACATAGAGTGAGGGTTTAGTTCAGGAGACATAGAGTGAGGCTGAGAAGCTGCGGAAAAAATGCCAAACATTTTTGCTTTATTATTTTCGGACAGTGACAAGGACATGGACAGGAACACATACATACATTATGTAGATTCATATATCGAACTTTCCGAGGCTAAAGCTGCGGGCTCGATAAAAATGATTGAAAAGATTAACCCTATCTGGGCTTGTTATTTTGGGACCTGTCATGGCGTGGAGAGGAGCAATTCACCCCCCCTCCCCCCCATTATTAATCTTACCCCTTCAGCTAGGAAGCTGAAACTTACCACACCATACCCTTGGGCCAAGCTCTAACAGAAAATGTAACATTCAAGATGACCGCTTTGATGACGTCACAGTGACGTCATTTTCAAAAAAGCCATTCTTTTATGAAATTGCTCTGCAAAATCTGCGTGATAAATTAGCAAATATTAAACTGCTGTGAAATAAAATAGTTTTCCCCAAAGCAGAAAAAATGACGACAACATCACTTGAATTTACCCATGATCCTCTGTTTCTTCAAATAGGGGCAAACTACGATACGATAATCTACAAAGTAAGTTTTTGCCGTTCCGGAGATAGCGCAGAAAGTTTGGTAGGAGTCATAATGCCCCCGCCCAGGTCTGGTAGGTTTATTGCCAGAGACCTCCACTTGGGTGTTATTCCTGTCATGGAGATGTTAAAAGCATTTTTTTTTTTATATTTATCAGATACAAAATTTGGCTGGAACCTAACTCAGTTTAATGCCACGTGCATTTGCAGTTCTCTTTGAGCAAGATCTTCGAGAATTACACTACAGTAAATATTATAGTGATGCACTATTCAATTCTTCTGTTCAGCGCCTGTGATATTGGTGCAGAATGTACGATTGCCAGAACTGACTTTTGCCCATTTCAAGCGATGAATTAGTTACACAAATTAGTTACTAATCAAAGTACTTAAAGTACTGATGTCGGGTTTACTTGCATCAGAGGAGTTTATTAGTCCCATATTTGGGAAGAATGGTGGTGTTCGCTTGACATAGGGAATCGTCCTCAAGCTGTTCGGTTTGAAGGGCCAAACTTTCACTTTTATCAAAGGGATATGAAATGGACCATTTTGTACAGCCTTCATGCTGAATTATAAGACCCGAAATAATGAAAGACTGCAGATGCACGAACACGGATTTATGGCTCACTAAAGTGGTAAGTTGGCTTATTTTCGTATTTTTAGGCACTTTTCGGTGCGGATTTTCTCTTGTTACAAAAATAGGACACCTTTAACCAAAACCAATTTTAGCTATTTTGACCAACAAATAAGTCTAAATATGATTTTGGTTAAAGGTGTCATAATTTTGCAACGAGAATTTTGGAGAGAAAATGTCGACTGTAAATGCACCGAAAAGTGCAAAATACGGCAGGTTTGAACCACTGTAAGTCTGGTTGTGTTTGTCTGTAGGTCTTGATTATTCTTTATCTTTATCTATTCAAATGGTCAATTTGGTGCTTTTTAGACAAAAATTAGCCCCACCAGCTGTGTGTATCAAAAACGCATTAAGGACGAATCCCTATCTAAAGTGAAGATCATGTTTGTGATCTTGCACTATATATGAATCATAACTTTTGTTGTAAGGTAGCTTATCAAAGATTGAAAAATGTTCAAAAATATTAAAATTCATATTCGTAATAATAATTCATAAAGTGCCATATAGTTATAGAACAACCTCAAGAATATGTGTGTAAAGTTTGTGTATCCTGTAATTTTTGTATGGCTCCGTAAAGGACCATCGCCGATATTGGACAGATCCATATTTGTTTGACACACCATGTACGTTGCTGTCCTCTCACCGTGACGGGACAACCACAGTTATAATCATCCATTCTCGGCCAATGTTCACTAAATTTGCATTTTCCCGGCATCGGCAAAATTAGCCCAAAGCTAAATTCCAAACCAACGAACAATGGCGACTGCAATTTGACCAGTTCAAATGGCGACTGTTCTGATACGTAAATTAGTACAGATGTCAAGAGCGTGAGCCAATCAGCTGTCGACATTATGACCTCGACCAATACACGTCACAGAATATGAATATTAATTCAGCGGGAAACAGTCACGAGTTTAGTTCAACCAATGGACTACACAAAATATGTAAATGAGCTGTCTGACCTCGTTCCAATCTGGCGAAGGGTCACCAGCAAACACGTTTCACGGCTGTTTGGATTTTTATTCCGCAATAAATTTCGCTGAACTTCAGAGAATAACTTAGCTTTTTCCTCTCATTTTCCCGGACTCTGTACATATATTTCCTCTGACTTTCCATGTCCTTTCAACGAAATTCCATTACTCTTAGCGCCTGGAATTGCATGGCTTGCGCGAGGCCTGTTGTGAATGCTGTAAGGGGCATCAAATGAGAACAGTCTCCGGGCAGGAGATCAAAACTACACATGTGCAGAAGAAAAAAGAAAAACTGAAAAGTGATACTAATGTAGGGTTTACCCTTGGTAAACCCGACAAAAACTGGAAATATTGCAGTTTTACTTCTGAACTTGTACGCCATATTGTTTCATAGATTCCACTCCAGTTATGAGTCTAGATTTGCTTCAAATCTTTTTGCCATTTCCTTTGCGTATCTCAACTTCTTTCTGTACGATATCTGGAAATTGCATTGGTCTTTTCAGTATTTTGGCCATTTCAATTGGATTTTCCCATTACTTAGACCCGCAAAATCAGGCACGTTGTTAAATGTGTTAACAGAGGAGGGCCTATGCATTCAGTTATTAATATCGAAAGTTCGGGGGTTTTTTTATGGATGGGCTTTGTTAATAGAGATATAGAAGGAGGGTACACTGTCATTGTGGAGAGAAATAAGTGTTTCGTTTCAGAACAAATTATTGATCACAACAGGAACGACGAAGACAACCATTGTTGATCAGTTAACTGTATCTTACAAGCGTCTAGTCCGTCATCCATAATTCAGCCGTCGTCCATTAGAGAATATCCGCGTCCATAATCCAAAGACCTATTCCATATAACAGTATTAACCATCAGTATTGGACCATCACAGTCCGGATCTGCTGGACATTTCGGCTGCATTTCAGGTCTCGAATAAAAATTGTGATGATCTGTTACGCTGTATGATATTAGTGTAAGCAGAAACATTCAGCGAAAATTTCTCACTGACGACTACGAATTCAGTACTGATATTTTTCTTGGGCGAAGAATTGACTTGTATATGTAAAAAATGGGTTATCAGAATTGGCCCAAAACAGCCCAGCTGATGTGTTTCTCGCTATTATCAGTCAAGCCTTCGGTTGGGAAATTTTCGTGCTGGTAGAGAAAACAGAAACGTTCAGCTGGTCCTAACTGACATTGAGAATAAAACACTTCATCTCTCGGATGAATGAAGAGCACAGGATCATGCCAGTGGAGTTGTAATTCCCAGGGCACAGCAGCAGAAACTCATTGAGTGAAAACGCTCGTCAAAATGACGGACCCAGTTGTTAACGGAATAGTACACAAGGATATTTGGCAGAGCAAATAACTGGAATAGATGCAGATTATATCGTACGGCTAAGTAAGCACGCACTTGGTGTGAGTTTATACAATGTAAAACAGTTAATTTTTCTTTGCCGCAGGTATGGAAATACTGGAATAGGGACATTTTATCTGGAGAAGTTGAGTGTAAGTACACGGAATGCTCAGAATCATGTACTCACACCCGAGATCCCAGATATGACATCTATCGTTAGTTAAAATCCCAACAATTATTTAATAATATTAATCACATTTGTCTTAATTGCAGCTGACGCATCCCTGTACACCTTGCTGGAGTTTTTGTCAATGAAAATGACGAACCTTCAATCAAACGAACGCATGTTAAACCTCCAGGATCTGATCAAGGTGTCTATAATTATCGCGAACACACACACGCACAGTTATAAAAACACAAATGGATTAAATGTATTTGCCATAATTAATGATTGATTACATGAGAGGCCTTAATGTATTTAGAAAAAAGTCAAATCTTATTAAAAATTACCCTGATTATCAAACGGTCAAACTGTTCTAGAGAACGTTTTACGCCCTGAAATCGTACACAACGAAGACATACAGCACAGGATATGGGTAAGACCTGTTGACGGGGGCCATCTCATGCACAGATTATATTCACAGGCGGTGGCTTTGAAAAGAGACGGGTAATTGACATAAATTTTTATGACGGACCCGTGCACTGGGTGTATAATAATTTATTTATTTAATTTATTACAATGAAACATTGTCGTGGTTTCCTGGTTAAAAAATAAACTAAACCAATGAGATATATTAGACAGACTACATAGTGTCGTTGGAATGACCATTCCCCGGTGACATAGAATGCATTTTTTCTCAAATCGCATCACAATTATAACGGTGATTTATCGTCGGTTGTTGATACATCTGAGCGGGGTATCAGAGACAAACGTTGTTAATTTTCTCGGTCGTCATAATGCTCATTTCGACAAATTTCGATAAAACAGGCGGCTCCTGTGATATAGTTCTCTATTTTGTTGCGTAATTTCGTAAATCAAAGACCCTTCTCTCTACACACATCCACTCATTTCATTTTGTGTTTGTCTCAACAATTCACTATCTACGTCCAGTCAAGTCATGCACCGATGACCCTTTATGAAGACGCAGTCAGTATTGACAAGTGGACTTGAAAACCGCAAAAAATGTGTTGAGGGATCAGCTAACTCTGGGATTTCAAGTAGAAATAATGTCATCAATTGATATACATTGTGAAATAAACGAATAAGAATTATATAATTATAGTATAGGTGTATTAAACAGATCATCATCTATTCATGTGGTTGCGCGTATACTATTTAAGTTGGAGTTTCAATATATGTCTAAAACCAGACATTATCGCCTCTAGTGCGTGTTAAAGGCCAGTTTTGTATGTGTTAAACCAGAAATTCAAACGGAGTCAAACATCATATGTGATATTTTCGATATCGATGCCTGCTTATAGGAAACATATGTGAAAATATAGAACCATAAATCTGTATATATTATGTTCCTATTTATTCCGGGAAAACGCTTAGAACTTATCGGTGATCTAGGGCCCCGGATGTTCCGGAGTCTAGGCGGCTACTGGACCCTCGCTTGTTGGACTGAGGATTTGCCCCAATTTTAGTTTTGTGTAAATGAATCATGACGGCTTCGTATTGGTTTCTGGTTTTCCAAGACGTAAAGGTCATTGTTTTGTATGTGTTAAATATAACCAGAAAGTCGAATGGATTTTGGCATGAGTTGCGATTTGTTTTCAATATCGACGAGTGCTTATGCGAAACAAATGTTAAGATAGAACCATAAATCTACGTACATTATGTTTAGATTTATTTCCGGGAAAACGCGTAGAACGCATCTCCGTCAAACTAGGACCGGGAGTTTCCGAGGCCAAGGCGGTCGCTGGATCTTCGCCTGTTGTTCTATGAGGATTCCCTTATTTTAATTTTGTGTTAATCAATACTGTTCGTATCGTACTGTTTTCTAATGTTCCAAGACGCAAAGGTCGCAAAGTACAACTAGAAAGTCAAATGCATTCAGGCATAATGTGTGACTTTTTTTTATTCTGCGGCGATCCTGCAGCGATCTAGGACACCGGAGCTTCCCGGGCCTAGGCGGCCCCTGGACTCTCGCCGGTGGACTACCATAATCGAACCCCCCTATGAAGTTTCGCTAGATCCGCCCTTGAAGATGCATGTTCTATGTTGATGTGTCTATTCTGATAAACGTTTATTTGTACACACACCAATGCCAATATATGATAACTATTGGAATATAGGTGACCAATTCACCATTGCCAACTAATGTAATCTACCTCGAAATAAGTCCTTAATAATTACGGGTGATTATATCTTTCTATCTACATGAACATCTCGAAACTAGAACTATACGTTGAACTTTGAGCAAAATAGCTGTCCGAATATTTGCATTAAACCTTGGGCTACAGCTAATCCGCTAAGCTGATATGCTTGTACAATTAAAAGAAAGATAGTTTTTGCATTCTGCTATATGATTGGTTTTATTTGCAGAAATATTGGGGAAGTTGCTATCTGAAAGAAATGAGCTCACTTAGTAACCATTACCAGATCATAACTGGACAGAAATAACTTGACCTTGAATGCGACTAGCGAATTCTAATGTAATATAATAGACCAGGCCGAGATATTGAAATCTGCCAGTATTCTCCGTACCATTTTCTTTGCTTATACCTTCCGGTACTTCATCTACCCCTCGGTACTGTACATTTGAACTTAAATCTATAAAAAAAAATCATGTACGGCACACTGCCCGGTACTTTATACAACGTCCAGTACACCCTCCTGTGATGTCCCATACCGGTTCAAAAGTGTGTATGTCCCGCATAAATATCGACTTATATTTGCCTTTTTTGGCGTAGACGCTTTTAATCGCACGCTTATCTGTCTGTTTTGTAAGCATCCCGCCTATCTATCCTGTTTGGCTTCCCCGCTTGGTTGTTATAGTACTTTTTGCATCTTCCCGTACAACGCTCGATCCCTTTTGGTCCATAAGTCCCATCTAAATGTATGAAGTGCCCGATGTAAGTTGAGGTTTATAATAAGACCTAGAGAAAATCCATGTGTGAAATCCCCTTGACTGACCAACGTTTTTCGGTTGATATTTATCGATACAACAAATATTATACACAGAGGCAAAAAACACACCAATGTATTAACAATTATATACCTTGCTCAATTAATCATCTTTCATTATACATAGCAGTATACAAAATCCTTATTCTGTCGTATTTCTTAGGCGATGAGGTGGAAATGAGGCTCTAGATGAGACTGTGAATAACGTCAGTTTCGGGATGACATCACTTATGTCACGTGTTCATATGATGTCACGGATGACTATATATATGCGAATAAGTCCCCAGTTCATGTGACTTCCCAATCGATGTTAATATCCAGTAGCTTCGTCTGAATCACTGGGAATCGTCAGGAATGTGCATAGCCATACATGTAGCGATACTATGAACACCCATCAGCCAAGCAAGTACATGGTGACCCATGCAAGTCTTGACAGGGCTCAACATAATATGAACGATTGAAAATACTTACATATACCTCAGGTACTTGGGACCTAATGACCAATTGGGAACCCCATTCATGAACATTTTCTTCGCAAGTGTGGCATTTTATTCTTTCTGTCTCACGATGTAGAATACGACGACAGGAGTCTTGAGGCCATGGGTTGAATTTTGCTGAAAAGCTCCGACTGCATGTGTGGTGCACAAGCATACCTGGGGGACGTTTCTTCTTTTGGAGGGGCAGCGTCGGACTGGGGTGGGGTGTCGTGTTCATCTGAACATGCGCAAACAGAGAATAATGGAAAAGGGGCATTTGAATGGGCGTTTTGGCCTCGAGATGACCCATTCGTGCTGGGCCATCTTTGTTCGAACGGGCCTTGCAGGGTGTCATAGTGAAGCACTAATGGAGCAACAAATGGTGATTCTGTCCGGTTTTCGTCATTCTGCGCATACCCAGTCTGGCAGTAGTATAAGGGTGCGTTCCACACCTAAATGATGTGCGGTTAAAATAGACATGGGTTCGTGTCTTCGGCCTCAAATATATGTAAAATCTTTAACAAAACCTGTGAAAGTATATATTTTCTGAATGGGCACACCCATGCCATTATTCCAGGAGATAAGTGAGCTATTCAAATTGAAAAGGAAAGACGTGCAATGCTCCTTAAACCGTCTTCAACTTTTTTGAAAAACTCCATAAAATGTACGGAAATGTGCCAAATTCGACCCACCATCCAGAGAAAACAAACGGAATGATTTTCTTGTTAGACTTGTGGAAGTTTCTCCGTCCAACGGGCATTTTAAAAAGCGAAAAAAATCAGGGGGTCGACCTTTTATCGCCATAAGGGAATCATCATTTTCGTTCCCCGAAAAAGTGAGGATTTTGTCCTGCCAGATATTCAATTCCGGAAACCATTAACTCTGTAGTGGCGCGTAGATGCGATCAGCAAGCAATTGTTATATCCTCGTTTGAAGAAATGGTTGCGTCCAACAGGGTAATACTACAGATATCAGCTAATAGAAAGGGAAGAAGAATTACCATGCTGTCAAAAACAGGCGACCATCCTTATTACTCCTAGTGTGGAGTGCACCCTTAAGGCTAGGGTGTTTTCTCAGAATTTCTTTTCTCAAGGCTATGCAAATCTGGAAGTGTTTGCGAGTTTCTTAGTATGCGACACTTGCTTGTAGTATGCGGTTTTGTCGGATATCCCGTCAATCACGTTCCGCCTACCCCATCTTTGTTTTTGCGACTTTTGCTAAAAAATCACGAGTTTACGAGCTCAATAAGAATATCATAGCATTAGGCTTTGACCGTGACAATGTAACCCATGTACAAAGATCGGGAACGTTGACCAGCTTTTGATTGAGGCATTAGAAGCAAAATAAACGCAAAAATAGCTGAAATTCGAGCCAAATTGTCAATAATTCTTCATTCCGACTTTTCCAAAAGATTGGGGGGTGGGAGTACAAACTTCGAGATAAAAGGGACAAAACCAGAATAATACGATGTCATTCAATTTAGATCAGGGCGCTGGTGTGATCCGTATTGAAAATTAATCACTTTGACATTCACATTAACAATAATGGCACATACAGGTCACTAATCGTAACATATATGCCCAATCAAGGGGAGGTAATTCTGTATAGGTCCAAATAGCATATATGCAAGGCCAATGCTATCATACCATGTAGTATACATAAAATCGAAACATTTCTGACTAAGATAAATGAACTTTACGATCCCGTTCCATATCAAGTCATTACAAGGTCCGAATAAGCGCTTTTAACGAGTGTAGTGCAGGAGAACATACAATATTTGGCCTACTCGCGTATTATAACCGTGCAGTGGCACCTACATTAAGGGTGCGTTCCACACCTAAATGATGTGCGGTTAAAATAGACATGGGTTCGTGTCTTCGGCCTCAAATATATGTAAAATCTTTAACAAAACTCCTGTGAAAGTAGATATTTTCTGAATGGGCACACCCATGCCATTATTCCAGGAGATAAGTGAGCTATTCAAATTGAAAAGGAAAGACGTGCAATGCTCCTTAAACCTTCTTCAACTTTTTTGAAAAACTCCATAAAATGTACGAAAATGTGCCAAATTCGATCCACCATCCAGAGAAAACAAACGAAATGATTTTCTTGTTAGACTTGTGAAAGTTTCTCCGTCCAACGGGCATTTTAAAAAGCGAAAAAAATCAGGGGTCGACCTACTCGTTTTTTGTAAAATTTTATCGCCATAAGGGAATCATCATTTTCGTTCCCCGAAAAAGTGAGGATTTTGTCCTGCCAGATATTCAATTCCGGAAACCATTAACTCTGTAGTGGCGCGTAGATGCGATCAGCAAGCAATTGTTATATCCTCGTTTGAAGAAATGGTGACGTCCAGCAGGGTAATACTACAGATATCAGCTAGTAGAAAGGGAAGAAAAATTACCATGCTGTCGAAAACAGGCGACCTTCCTTATTATGAAATTAGGGCGAAACCGTGGCCTAGTGTGGAGTGCACCCTAAAAAAGGCATTCGAGGTGAGAGTTTGGGGTCGAGGCTGAACATCCATTGTCCAAATCGATCGTATGCGGTGTGCTATTGAAGGACATGCTGTGCAGAGGAAGATGGAAATGGTTTGGTGCAGTCGATGAGTAGTAGCGAAAGCGGGCATTTTTAGGGTGCGCAGGTGCGTATTTGTGCAATTGAGGGAACATATCGCAACCAAATGTGGCGTACCTGGTCTCTCATTGAAGCTCTCATGGTGTAGACCACCACTTGAGGGATGTGCATGTCCTATGAGACGTCACGGGTGACGTCATCAGCAGTAGAAAAGGTGCAGCGTCGCTAGGGAGCATCCTTGAGACATGCCTACACCCTATGCACTATTAACCCATATGGTCTAGTGGAAGCTCAACTGTGTGCAAAGCAGACACCAGTGTCCTGAACTCCGGCATACTGGTCTTGTTGGGTGGTACAGGATGGGTCTATTTACCATGGTACAGTTACCTCCCTTGAAAGTGGCGTTATTTTGACGTCAGCAGTAGTAGAGAAAGCGCAAACACGGTCGAAATAGGGGCGCACATGCGCTAACCTATTGGACATTTCAACCTTGGGTTGCACCATAGATTTGGGTACATGGCCGTCGTAGGGCAGAGGGTATACATAAGAGTTATACCGCATACTTGGGGTCATATAGAATATCCTGATGGAATGTTGAGAGAAAAAAACCATTGTCGACAACAATAGAACCCCTTTAGACCTGTTTCAAACGGTTCAAACCGGCTGAGGGTGGATTATGGGGCAAAGCAATACCGTCATAACTCATTATCCTTATGTGAGTTATCGCAGCCAACGCTCACCTTCCCACAAAGACACTCTAATGTTGGGTAATAACGTACAAACACACACACACAAAACCTCTAATGTCAAAACGCTTTGACACAGACAGATGAGAGAACAACATGGATTACAGGTTAACCCAAGCTGCCGAGATCTGTTGTTGAGGTATTCCAATCATAAGCCGTCCTAGTATCTTTTGTCATGCACCAGAAGGCATACCCGTGTCACCCATTGGATATCGTGGCCAGATGACAGCCCATGGTTTCTCGTCTGCGTAGATTGGCACCAGGGGGTCCCAGCTCCAGCAATGATAGCGTCAGTGGTTTCCCGTTGGCGTAAGACACTCAAGGCCTCAGATTGGTGTAGTTCATCAATACGCCCTGGGGCCCTGAGTCGAACGTCGGCTTGCTGTAAAGCTTCGGCTGGAATATTTCCGTCGTCGGATTCAAAGTTTACATTTAGCAATATGTATGCCCTAGTGCTTGTGGTGAAACTCTGGACGATCGGAGATGGCATGGGTGGCTTCTGATTAGTCAAGACTAGTCGGAGATTGGCATGGTCGGACATCCTATGAGTTCCTTTGGATTGGTGATTAGGGTATCCACACTGGGCAGTATTACTACTATACCTTGCTATACTACCGCAATACTATACTACTACTATTATTATACTAGGCCATACTACTACTATACTAATCCAACGTGGGTGCCACATTCCATAGCGAAGAAAACGAACTACACACTAGTCCAGTCGGACTGCTACGAGTGCTTCAATATGATACCGCACACGGCCCATTCGGACCCCGGGTGGTCCATCTTGATCCCAAAACGTCCATCGAAATGCCCTTTCCCATTATTCGCTATCTGCGCATGCGCAGATGGACGTCATTCCTCTACAAACCAGTTCAGTCGGACTCTGCCCGACGAGTGCTTTAAACTGACACTTCGCACGACCCATTCGGACCACGGAAGGTCCACCTCGAGGCCAAACGCCCAAACGGTGATTAGGGTATCCACATTGGGCAGTATTACTACTATACTATACCTTGCTATACTACCGCAATACTATACTACTACTATTATTATACTAGGCCATACTACTACTATACTAATCCAACGTGGGTGCCACATTCCATAGCGAAGAAAACGAACTACACACTAGCCCAGTCGGACTGCTACGAGTGCTTCAATATGATACCGCACACGGCCCATTCGGACCCCGGGTGGTCCATCTTGATCCCAAAACGTCCATCGAAATGCCCTTTCCCATTATTCGCTATCTACGCATGCGCAGATGGACATCATTCCTCTGCAAACCAGTTCAGTCGAACTCTGCCCGACGAGTGTTTTAAACTGACACTTCACACGACCCATTCGGACCACGGATGGTCCACCTCGAGGCCAAACGCTCGTTCAAATGCCCTTTCTCCATTATTCTCTGTCTACGCATGCGCGGATCGGCGGCATTTCAAGGACACCCCACCCTAGTCCGACGCTGCCCCACGCTGCCCCACGAATGCTTCAACATGATACTCAACAAGACCCATCCTGACCACGGATAGTCCACCATTCACCTCAAAACGTTCATCCCTGGTTTGTCTGTGTACCACCCATGCGCAGTCCAACCTTTTCAGTAAAAGTCAACCCATGGCTTCGAGACCCCCCCCCCCCATCGTATTCTTGAGCGAAAAATAGAAAAATATGATGTCACACTCCATACGGTCAAGAAAAATGTCAATGAGTGGGTTCCCATTGGGCCTATCAGGTCTCAAATATATATATATATATATATCAGCCATCTAGCACCTGATGCAACTTAGGGTATTTTTAACCGTTCATATTATGTACGGCCTCGTGGACTAGGTTCTCATCCGATCACCGAGGTTGAGAGACATTGGGATTGGCCAATACATGGGTGGGTCACCAGGTGCTGCATTGGCTGGGTTGACGAGTGTCCATAGTATCGCTGTATATATGGATATAACCCTGACTGGGCAAGATTAAACTCTGTGGTCAGTTGATCTCCGGAAATTCCCGGAGATGACCGGGCCTTACCGAAAATAACGGGACATTCCCAACGATTCTCAGTGAATCAGACGAAGCGACTTGAGATTATTTGTAGGCAGGGAACCCACATGGACTGGGGACTTATCCACATATATAGTCATCCGTGACGTCATATAAACACGTGACCATAGGTGACGTCATCCGCGCAAGTAACCTTTGACACGGATGCGACGTCATCTGTGACGTCATCCACAGCTTTATTTACAGCCCCATTTCCCCCAGCCCCGACACGCGGGGCTTCCGGGGATTGATTTGGGGTGTTGTTGTGCACACCGCAGGTCATTGTAAGAATACGCCCTCCGCTCCTCAGAGAGCTTGTCGTAAAGGGCGACTAACTGAGGCAACCGTGGGGTTCCCGGGTGTGAAAAGGAATAGGACCCCACCCGTGTGGTTGCCGAGTTTGAAAAGAAATAAGACCCAACGCAGTAATATGAGTGAAATATAGTTGAAAGCGACGTTAAATCATATTCACTCAGTCACTCACTCACTCCGCCAGCCCCTCCGAAATACGACAGAATAAAGGTTACTACTATGTACAACGAAGGATGCTTAATTTCGCAAAATAAAATTTAAGGTATGCATTGTTAATACATTGGCGTGCTTTTTCTGCCTGTGTGTATCATAATTGTTGTGTCGATAAATGTCATCCAGAGAACACTGGTCAGTCAAGTGGATTTGGCAAACGGAATATATCGATGTATTCTTGTAAACATCAACGTACGTGAGGCACTAAACAATAATTTTTAGATGAAATCGAGCGGTTATCGGGTGGCGCAAAAAGTACTAGAACAACCTAAGCGTTAAGGTAGGGTGTGTACTGGACGGTGTAAAAAGTGCCGGACGATGTACCAGAAGGTACCGGATTTACAGGTAAAACATGAATAATTTAGAAAATCTTGCATCGGACGTCACCAAGGCAACATCGCAGGGAATACCGGGCGATGTGTAAAGTACCCAGAGAACTGGTATGGAGAAAACTTGCACATTTTATCAGAAAACGATAAAAAAAAACATAAGAAATTTTATATTGAACATCTAAAAGAAACGCCCGACTGTGAAAGCGTACCGGAAGGTAACAGCAAACGGCGTACAATAACCCTATCACGATAAGAACAAAATAACCACAGCCAGTTAAATAATTTTCTAACAGTAGGCCGGGAGACGCTGACAAAGAAAGATAGGCGGGATCCCTTATTGTCCAGAAGTGTCAAACGTCATGTGAAGTGTGCCTAGAAGTGCCTCTGAAGAGTACACTGAAAAGGCATTTCAACAACAGAGAAAAATACTGGCACACTTCTAGGGACTCCTCAAAGACACTTCATGGGCTTTGTCAATTTCATAGCAAAAAATGAGGAACTTCATAGACACTTCTGAGACTTGGTTATTGTTCGGCATAATCCAAGGTACTCCTCAAAGACACTTCATGGACTATGCCAGCTCTTCAGCAAAACTTGGGAGACTTCAGGGACACTTCTGAGACTTAGTTATTGTCTTTTTGAATTTGGTGCTAATACTGTTATATGGAAATGGAATAGGTCTTTGGATTATGGACGCGGATATTCTCTAATGGACGACGGCTGGATTATGAATGACGGACTAGACGCTTGTAATTCAGCATAATCTAAGGTACTCCTGAAAGACACTGCTTGGACTGTGTGAGTTTTACAGCATAACTTGGGGGACTTCCCCTTGTAAAATATCTTATAGGATCCTATAATATTCTGAAAAATCCTATAAGATTCTGAAAAATCCTATAAGATTCTAAAAAAATCCTATGAGATTCTAAAAATCATATAAAATTCTGAAAAATCCTATAAGATTCAATCCAATAGGATTTCAAGATTATTGGAATTTTCCCACAAACTTTTACATTAACGTAACATTATAACATTACATAGCATTATCGTAGTTATAGAACTACATGTATACCAGTTTCAATGATCTTAATTAGCTCTGGGAATATCCCAGCTTAAAGTTGGCTGATTTGATTTCACTCAGTGACCTCAAATCTCATTTCCATGAAATCACTAAACAGCAGATTTGTACTTCACAGTTCAAAATAGTTGCAACTGTGTAAAATATTCACATGTGGTTACTGACATATTACTCAGAACTGTGAACACTTTTGTTGGATCTTAGCCAGTGATCTGTACCATCGGTCCCCATTTGAATAAAATAAATATATTAATAATATCAGTCTCTCACATATTAGTGTTATCAAAATAGTATCATATTAGATAAGAAATCTTGTTGAATTCAGATTTTATAATTAGATCAAATCGATGATTTTATAGTAGAATTGAATTAAATATTTTTAAAAGAATCAGTTCTAACATAATGTCAGCAAGAAAAAATGTCCATTAAAGAATACTTTATATTATCCTCTTCATTATTATCAATTGTTTAAATATAATATATATATAATTTCTGTTTCTGATAGTCTTTTTCCTTTTAATTGTCTCATCAAAATGGGTGGAGTTATCTGCCCTTCAAGATTTAATTGACCACCGAGGGCGCCACCATCAACAACAACAAAATGGCTGTCCTAAGTGCAAAAGTCAGCTGGATTTGTTCATGTTAAGTATGGAGGTTTGAAGAACTGTATTGCAGATGGTGATGAGTGCAGCTATTGATATCCTCTTGAGTCCCGGGACTAAAATGGACGCATCAAAAATGCCCATTTTTGTGTGTGCTTAGTTTTGGGTTCACAATGGATGAAAATCATCATGCAAAATTTGAAAGATTTCCGGTTTGGTCTCTTTAGTTTCTCCACATGTGTGGACATTTTGGACATCATGCCTTCAAGTACAGATAGGGGCTTAACCCAGACACAGTGAAAATAACCATCTGTGAAGTATGTTTGTCTCTTACTCTCTGGAAATGAGAAACTGACAAAAGAAAAAAACTATTTTTTTCTTATGTGCTTAGTTTTGGGTTCACAATATCATGAAAATTTTGAACGCCTCCCGGTTTGGTCTCTTAGTTTGTCCACATCTGTGGACATTGGGACGTGATTACTTATAACCTAATGAAGTTAAAAGGAGACTTTGATCATAAGTCAAATATATTTGTCTTTTTCACTCTATAAATGATTGATTACAGCATTCTAGAAAATATTCATCAAAAAAAGGCCGCCACTCTACATTATGTAGTACATAATTATATAGCATATGGTCCCAATGTCCACAATAGTGGACACATACTGTTCGAGGTTCGCGATATCTATACTTATTAAAGAAACAGGCCAACACTGCATGCTTTACAATTCTTTGGGTACCTAGCATTCTTGCTACCTGTATAGTTTTATTTATTCCAAAGAAACATTTGGAGAATATTTCCCACAAACCTAGCTACAATGGCTCATTTCCACCTCTCGTTGGTCATCCGCTCTTGAAACGACTGAGGTAGGTCACCTGACTCAATCCTAAAGAATGTTGGGTAGATGGCACCATCTCTTAGTCTCTAGTTGAGGACATACATGTTTGCTATCAGTGAAAGCGCCTGTTCTTGTGTTGGTGCTTAACACTTGTGTCCACAAAAGCGGACGCTGGGATCCAATAGGATATGGTAAGTAAAGTATAAATATAACTATAATTCTTTTTTTTTTCATAACTTAATAAGCAAAGAACTGAACTGAAATGTACTTTACCTTATAATTGCAATCAAATTTAATGGGTCATATAGCATGGCTTTCACAAAGAAATATCCATATCTCTGTCTCAATATCACGTTCAGATCTACCCAGGTTCATCGAAGCAGTGTGGGTTGCCATTGTTATGATTGTGTGAATTGTCAGCTTGAAAACCCCAGGCTTGGGGACCTCATATGAAGATTGGCATGCACTCCTGGAGGAAATCCCGTGAGGGTGAGATATTTTTATCACAAAACTGCTTGTATACTTCCTGTTCATGTCAAAACAGGGGGATTTAACTAGCTGGTGGGATGATAGTTCTAAATAAATTATCTTGTTGTTTGGACTGTTTATTGATTTATAAAATTTATTGATTTTTGTTCCTTCCAGAAGATTAGAGAATATTTCCATACTAAATTGTTGACAAAATGTTTTAAAATATATTGATAATAAAATGTTCGCATAACCTAATTTAGCTGTAATCAGAAAAAGTATAATCAACTATGATTAGACTTTCAATCATTATAACAGGCTATATTTTTCTTGTCTATTGATTGCATTATTCATATACCAAAGCTAAGGATATTCACATACTTCAATTGTACATTCGTACCCACATCTTGAGAAATGAGAACATTTCATTTCAAAAATTTAAGAATACAATTTATAGTTAATAAGCATTTATTTGTTATTTGAAAACCTGTATGGAGATTAAGTTGAACCAGAAATTAACAAAGAAAAATTAAAAAAAAAATCACATGGTTGTTCCACTTCAATTCTAATGGTTTCTTACATTGTATGTATACTTTAATATTCGAGAATACAGCTGCTACAAGTAAATCGGCTCACTTCAAGCAGCCACTCGACTGACAGGAACTTTAATTTACACACCTAGGTATGGTTGATGTGTGGTTGATAACTTCGTAGTGTATATTGGTTAGAACGTCACACAAACTGTTTATCTCCCTTGTTGTATATCATGGAGTACTAAAGAAAGGATAATAGACATCTTTATCAACCTTTTGTAAATTTACGGATGTGTTTCATTCTTTACACTTTATGGTAGTCAACATATTCAATAATCCTGAGTGTATTAAAAAAAAAGCTGCATGTCATATGGAACCATTTATACAACTGATCAGGTTTTAATTATATGCATCTATTTCTCGCAACAGGTCAAGAAGTCCACAATTCAGACCGGTGGGTTTCAGCAAAGGTTGGATTACATCCAAGTGGACCTCGGGCAACTAAATCAAACTATCCTTCGAACGATCTGCTGCTTCAAGTTAAAGTTGGATAAGAACACTTTCACCCTTGAATAATAATAATACTAATACTGCAATAAATTCTCATACCAAGGACTGCATGTAATTACATACATAGTACTGTGCTGTATCTAGTCTCAAGGATTTGTGCTAGCGGTTATATAAACTACATGTTTCTTGTTAAGAACCACCAGGTTTATTGTGAATATTTTATGATGTACTGTTTTGTCTCACTCCCCGTGCCTTCTCTAAATAAAACGTTATGTTCTCAAAATATATATTTGTGTCTTCTTTTCCGGGAAAGTAAATATTTCGTGGCTACATACCTTTCATTACACGAGTTTGCTATGATACTAGTAAGGTACTTCAAGAGCACTTCA
Organism: Hanleya hanleyi; assembly: GCA_036873755.1. Classification (NCBI taxonomy): domain Eukaryota; kingdom Metazoa; phylum Mollusca; class Polyplacophora; order Lepidopleurida; family Hanleyidae; genus Hanleya; species Hanleya hanleyi. The sequence goes on from JAVTVY010007065.1 coordinate 25,044, forward strand.
GAAGTGCACATGAAAGGTATTCTTCTGTAGAAGTGTGGATGAAGTGCCTTGTCATATAAGGACATTGAAGTGCCTCATATATTCTAATAGGTACTTCAAGAGCACTTCAGAAGTGCCTTTGGAGGTTACCCTTCTGTGGAAGGGTGGATGAAGTGCCTTTGCTGTATCTTATTAACATATTTGAGGCACTCTTCAAAAGTACTTACAAGTTACTTCATTGTGACTTCAATGCCCTTATATGGCATTGCCACAAAACAATACCCACACTGCAAGCACATTTCTGACTGAGCGTTGCACTTCAAGGTTAAAATATGGCCACACTTTAAAGTTACTTCAAAGACACTTCTGGACAGTAAGGGATGCTTCCAATGCAGACAGATGAGCGTGCGATTAAAAGCATACACCCGGTACGTCAGAAAACGGCACATATTATGGAAATATTGACTGATTTTGAGGGAAATATGCAGTTTTGTTGTTACGAGGATGTGCATATTGCACATCCGAGGGTTATATTTATCACATACAAAACAATGACATTTACGTCTTCGAACATCACAAAACAATACGGGACCGACACGATTCATTTACGCAGAACTGAAATTGGAACTGAAAAAGTTCTGAAAAACAACTGAAAAAGTTCTAAGCGTTTTTTCCGGAATAGATATGAACATAATATATGCAGATTTATGGTTCTATATTTTCACATATTTTCACATAGGCATCGATATAGATAATATCACACATTATGTTTGACTCCGTTGCAAGTCCTGGTTTGGAATCTGACAAAATTCCAAAATGTCCCATGTCCCGATGGGCTACAATAAAAAGAGACAACCCCCCCCACCTCTCCCCAGCTCGCCCCATCACCTCTCACCAATACGCCATTGGGCAGATATAACCTCTCCCCCCTCCGCCAGTTTGTAAATGTTGATGTTGTTGTAAATATCCAGTAGGTCATATCGTACTTCACCTCAAGTATTCGCTCTTATTCCAAATTACATGAACCAATTTCGTCCTAGAACAGCTTTACTCAGCAAAGGAGATCTGATCCGCCACGTATCGGTACTGATGATTTCCGCTCATATTTGGTGATTAACACCAGGTATGGCTAGTTGAACACCAGTTTGTATCGCCCCAGACTCGGCCCTTCACGCGAACATCAACCTCTACCGATGCCTCAGCCCTAGACATCAAAGACTGCCCGCTCAGATGTGATCGGTGATTTATTAATTTGTCAACAGTAACGGAAATACGTCTGAGGCACCTAGACGGTGATTTTTCACGAACGTCACCAGTATCATTAGTTCAAGGCGACGAGGAAACTGTTGATGATAAGGAAAATCAGCAGAATGGATTAGTGTCAAAACGGAACGCACAATATCGCTAGTGGTGAAGTTTTCGCGAAATCATCGATTTTGTCAAAAGAAGAAAAGTAGGAAAACGGGGCAAGTTACTGGTGATTTTTTGACACTTTTTCTCCACAGCTTGTTCACAGTGTTAGTAGAACGAAAGAGAGAGAGAGAGAGAATTAAGGTTTAACGTCGCATTCAGCAATATTTCAGCTATATAGCGACGATCAAACAAAATTTTAAGTATTCAATTCAACAACTCAGTAAACTAATGCGTTAAAACAGGTGAAAACATAAACATTTGTACAACAAACCAATCTCTCTCAAATAATCCAAAATACAATCGTCTTTTACTCTGCAAAAAAAGGTCTTCCGGAGTAGCTGCTCGATAAAAAGTATCTCATACGATCTTAAAATCTATGCAGTCTATGAGAATATGTTTCACCCCGAGATCTTCATGGCATGGAACACATCTAGAGACCGGCTCCTGTTTAAGTCAATATTCGTGAGTTCATCGTGTATGGCCGATCCTACATCGTCTAATCATGGCCTGATCGAAACATTTCTGACTGTTAAGATGTGTACAACCACCCGCTTTTTTAACTCGTGAAGTTTGTTATTATCCATTGACACAGATTTCTTACATAAGCACAGATAGATGGTCTGAAATCGCTGTATGATATTTCAACAGGATCAACCTCTTCATCTAGAGCTGCCTTAGCCATTTTATCAGCTTCAGTATCGCCTTCGATGTCAACGTGACTAGGTACCCAACAAAACACAATATCTATATATTGATCAAATCTAGTGTCATATAATTGTAGAATATTCAAGATGGTGGGATGAGCTGACTTTCCACCTTTAATCGGCATGAAAGTGAATCAGAGAATTTGACATGTTTTTTCTTCTAGTGGCCCCAATACCTTCCAAAGCTGATAGTAGTGTTTTTGTCTCTGCAATGAATATGGAAATTTTACCTGGTAGACGATAGGTTTTAGTTTTGGAACTAAAGATATAGCTCATGCTACTGTCTCACCATCTTTAGAACCATCTGAATAAATAGTCTGATGTGATCTGTATTTCTCTCTCAGTATACCAAATTCTTGTGTATACACGAGCTGGCTCGTATCTGCCTGTTTATATTTCGTCAGTGAAATAACTAATTCTGGTTTGGCTAACTGCCATGGTGGATCTGGTAAGAGCTGGTTAGGTAAAATTCGATTAACTTTAATACCAGCTGCTACAATGCGTGGTTTTATACGGATTCCAAGAGGTGGAATAATCGAAGGATTCTTTAAATAGAAATGAGTGGTTTGATCGCAATTTTGTGATATACTGCAGCGACAGTTTAATTCTTGGAAGTTCTAAAGGAAATTCATCAGCTTCGATATACAAGCTTTCTTTGGGTGATGTTCTGAACGCACCGAGGCAAATTCTTAGTTCTTGATGGAGAATAGGATCTATCTTTGCTCAGTTTGACTTGCTTGCGCCATTGTGAACAATAGAACCATAATCAAGTTTAGAACGAACAAGTGCCTAGGAATTTGACCTCTTTTACCATTTTGATTTGCTTGGCGTGTTAGTAGGATATTAAATTACAATCGTCTAGTCCGTCATTCTGGAAAGCGGCATTTAGTGATGTTTGTTGAGCTGGAGTTAATGTTCAGGTTAATGTTTTCTTCTTTCTATGAACTCTACTGTGAATGTCACTGCTTTAGTCACATTTGATTTTCTAAGAGTCGTACCATTTATTATGCTGTATTTGTACCTGCCGAATTGAAATATCATTAAATTTGGATCCTGCTAGTCCAACCATGAGTCTTTAGGTAATTCCCTATCACCAAATAAAAAATTGTCACCTTTAGGTGTCACGTCCAATCGATCGAAACGGCTTCTCGATGAACGAGTAAAACCGATAAATATCTCGTCTCGTAGGTTCCCTCTATCGATTGTTGTCCCGGTTTGCTCTCGGTTTTCTCTCGAAGTAAAAGTCCATCTCGATACCCCTCGAAATAAATCGACTTGCTTCGAGAATGGAATCGAGATGCCTTCAAATGAAGATTTGAAACATTCGGAAGACGTATGGTCCTTCTATATGTACTTCTCTGTGGCAGCGAGACTAATCTCGGCGTGTACATATGCTTTATGCCATGGATAATAAAGCACATTGAACATGATACTTTTAACATTATTTTGTTATTCCGTATAGCGATCTGTACTCACATACTTGCTCTGACAGCTCAATTTGGATGCACTAAAAGGTTAAAAACCATCTTCAATTTAATTACATAAGTTGGCTCATTATTATTCAGTTTAAATTATTTCGAACCTGTTTTAGAATTTAAATCACTTTATTAGACATGTCCAGGAACTGCGAATTGTAATAAATTCTACAAGTCTGAAATAAAATTCCATATGTTCTTCTGAAAGTATATCAGTGGGAGGTTTTGCTTGATATTAAATTTTAGAAGATCTTGACTTGAAAAATTATTGTACCACGTCTCTTCAACGATTTCCCCGGTTTTCAGAAATACAGCAGCTTTGAAGACCACAGGAGCGGCTGGTAATGCATTGAAAACCGAATAATATAAACTTAAACGCGCGATCGAAGTGTTTGAGCATTCCATATAAGCTTTTCACACTGACAACATGTGGTATTGTTTTAGAGAAATATACATGAACGTTGATTGAACGCTAATTACTTTCATTCCCCTCTCTTCGCTGTTGTTTCAAACCGACGGTTTTCACAGACCGACTGTGGTGTTAATTATCAACACCTCTTGTTCCGATTGTCATTATTTCCGCTAACCTCTGCCAGGCAAGCTTATATCAGAAATAAACTCTGTTAATATAATCTCCTTACTTGAATTATATTTCAAGGTAGTAATTCTCAGTAAAATGGAATCTACAATGAGTAATGAAAAATTATAAAACAAATTACACACCGAGGTTAACACCCCGGTCAAACACAAACGATCCATGTTTGGTTTAAAATAATTTTATGGAATAATAATTTTTGCATTCTTTCATATCATTATTATTTAGATTATATCCAATTGATGTGTCCTTTATTCCGAGTCGGATATTAGTCAGATAAACAATCAATGTGTGAGAAAATCATTTAATTTTATATTCTTAATTTATATAGATAAATCAATTTTTTTCTATCCATTGGATTCAGATCATGGATATATCGATCAAACATCTAATAACATGAAATTCTATTTTAGGCTGCGATATGCCAAAACGACGATCGCAAAATATGGTACCCGCACAACATTCTGATAGCACGAAAAATAAGAAACGACCAATTTAAGGGCAACAAAACTCGGACATATACAAACCGGGACACCCTTCGAGATTACCGTTCAACTTCGTATCCATCTCGGAAACCGGGACGTTTCGATCGAGATAGAACGAGGAGACGTCGTTAGACGTGGTTCTGCCCTCCCGGTTTCAGCCGAGAAATTTCTCGCTCCATCTCGAAGGCATCGAGAAAGTGCCTCGATTAATTGGACGTGACCACTTAGACTACAAATGATAGATGATGCATATTCGTGTGAGCACAAACATCATGGTTGAATTAGGATTCGGCAATAATTTCAGACGAATCAATGGTTCGAAACAAATATTACAAATCATAGGCACATTCATACATGTGATTTGCAGGAAATTTGTAGTGTCATTTCAAAAAATCAAATTTCTATGAAATTCAACGCTGTAATTCTCCTAGAATGAACTACAATAATGCGGGAGACGGACAATGCCTCGAAATCCCGGTGAAGTTATCTCAAACGATCAATTGGGACGGGAAAAGGAACCCTGGTGAGCTCACTTGCTTCGCTGTAGATGACGTCAGTCAGGAATCCGGAAGTCAACATTGTGGAATATGCAGATAAGGACAGTGAACTTTGCGGTCGTCGTATGAATTAACTAGAGAGAGTTGGAAGCTGAGATTTACCAGTTACGTCCGTTATGAATTATGGTTTGTTCCTCCATAGCCATATTTATCCAGCAAAGTCCAGATAAACTGATCGGGGGAAGTGTGATAATTTGACAATAAAGAGGGCGCTGGCATCGTCGACTTGTTTCTACCTTTATCTGCAGGAGAACGTTCTGTTTCTACCTTTATCCGCAGAAGCCAGACTCCCGCGGAAACGCGGCGGACCAGCAGAAACTCCGAGGCGAGAGGACGTACAAATTTATTGGGGAGAAGAAATCTAATACATTACCGGGCCGGAGAAGGGCCGTGATCAGGCCACCGAATTCTTGCCGCCGCCGGCCGGGACCAGGCTGCCGAATTGGAGGAGTGCCGCCGCCGAATTCGATAGCATCATAGCATACATTTACACTCACTTACATTCACACGTCCGGGTTGTGTTTACTCTACTCCGATCTCTACCTGTCTCAACCGTAATGCACAGTTGTGTGGGTACAGCCCTGGGAGATAGGGTATAGACACTTATCGTTAATGGTTATTTCTAACTCTACTTGATCCTCGTCCGTATCACACAGAAGTGCAGGTTTAGCTCTGGGAATTAAATAACGACGTTAGTGTTGATAGCATGGCCATACCTTAGCCGCATCTCTACTTGACTCAACCGTACTGAACAGTTGTGCAGGTACAGCCCTGTGGTTAGTGGTATCGATAAAACTATAGCCGGTGGGAGACGCTCGTCTCTGTGAAGAGGGTACAGCTAAACCAAATCAAACACAGTTCCTACATAAACAATTATCCATGCACACACGTACTTAAACACACAACCTACGGGTTGAAATACATTCATGCTAACACTCACAAGCTATAGGCCTAGAGTTTGATATATATACACCTACCCAGTGAATCGTACCATAAACGATTATCCATTCACGGCCTCATAAGCATATGGTCTCTCACTACCCTGTACGTACATTGAGTAATTTACGGCCAATCATAGATTAATACTGTCTCATACAGTAGTATATAAAGGGGAAACCTTGACTGATGCCCACCCATTGCGGATGACCATGCAGTAGTATAGAGAGAGGGTTCCTATACCAGGTAACCATACAGTAGTATGGAGAGAGGGTTCCTAGACCAGGTGTCTACCCATCCACCGTGTGTTATCGATGTCCGATCCTATGTGGACCGTGTAGCCGTGAACTCTAGCCTTGATGATTCGTCCTTGGAGCGGGGCCGCGGAGTGAGTCGCCGTGAGCGGAGTCGCTGAAGCCTGGGGGTGTATTCCTACGAGGGGTGCCGCCTGCTGCTGTGGTGAGCCGTGCAGTTGAATAGTCCTGAGGTGTTACAGAGAGACGGGCCGGTGCCGTAGAAGCCTATGTACTGTGATAGTACTGTCGTGCCCAGGCCGTCCGCATCCATTGACAGCTACCAACGCTTGGAGGGACCAGGTCGTGTAAGACGAGACACGACGACGACGAGAAGTCCATACAACCCGAGGGAAGAAGACCGGGGGAAGGAAGACACACGCCGGACATAACCACGGATGGGCCAGGTCGTGTAAGACGAGACACCACGTACAGTCCATCCATACGGGAGTGGACGAAGACCTGGGGAAGGAAGATAGACGCTGGACTCTACCACGAAGACCTGGGGAAGGAAGATAGAAGCTGGACCCAACCACGAGAGAACCGGTCGTGACCAGACTGTGGCTGTGACCAAGCCTGATCGCGATATAGCTAGGGCTATATAATTTTGTATATATCTTTCTATTATATTGAACTGCGGTTAAAGATAACTATAAGAATACAGGTAAATCTAATTCATAGATCAGGGATCTTCTTTTCAGGGATTGTACGCTATCGCGATCTGATTTCTGTATTCCTACTCATAGAATTATATGTCAGTATTGTATTAATGTGCTTTGGTTGTCATTACAGGTCTTCCTTTCCAACCTCCTTGATCCAGACAAGGTGACAGGTTGAATCGAACTCCCTCGTTGGCCAAGATCAGTGCACGAGTGCGTTCCCGGTAGCCTGACAGTTTGTCTTGGGGACCCTGCGCACTCTCTTGTGGATCTGAAACATCCATTCCCCACGTAAACGTTTCAGAGAGAAAGCTCTAAACATGATATGCCGTTATAGCTATCTATAGTTTCCTTCAAGTCAGTGTAGATAGATATATATCCTTCACTGCGTCATATGTACAGCGATTATCTACAGCTAGAAGATTTTCTATATAACGTTTGGTGAATTAGAAGGAATGGCATTTGAAATGATCGGTTCCATCGCTATATTACACACGCCAACCTAAGGACGCTGCATTTGCACTGTTCGTTCTGATCACCAGGGGATATTTCATATGGGTAAACGTATAGCCCTCTCCCCCACACCTTCTCAAGGTCACGTAAGGTGGATGCTGCAATTTTGTGCGATTGGTAAAACATTCTGTTACGCCTTGGATAACAGTTCCAGTTTTCGATTGTTTTGAGCGTGTTACACATCAGTGCTAGATTGAAGCCTTTCTTAGACTTGCATTACAAAATCAGTTTAAGATTTGAGAAATTCGAGTTACGTTCGGTATCCCTATTTGTACTAAGTGTTTTGTTTGTTGTCTCTGGAGACAACCCGAAGACAGCATGGATAGCGCTGTAACCGAGACCGCCATATGCTAACATATCTTATTCAGGGTAACTCGAGAACAGATTAAGGGAAATCTCTTGAAAGAAGATTTTGTTCTAAAGACATGTTCTGCCGGATTAGTGCCACAGGTCTTATCTGACAAGTGAATTTTAATGTGTTTGCTGAAAAAATTACATTGGTGTAAACGATAGAGTGGAACCATACACCGCTTACTGGCAAGATCGTCATCTCTACTAATAATCTGTAATCTTCCAAAAACTTGAATTAGTTTGGAAGTATTGAAAGCGCTTTGTCAGAGGTTAAATACTTTTGATATGACCGCGTCATCCATGAGATTTTTTTTGCCAGTAGAGCGAAAATTTGAATATCAACAAAACTCAACAGCTGTAGTCTAAGGATGAGGAGTTCGGGCACGATCGACAAAAAATTCACTCTAATCTTCCTGCTATACAGTTTTTCTGGAGCATGGCATGCATCGTGGTTTATGGTTCACCTGACCAGAATACTGGCGATCAAATAGTTATATTTTGACAATTAATAATGTAGATAATCTGGATGTGTTTTACGGATTATTTGACGCGCCTTTTAAAATGGCATTTCGAACTCAGTCTGGTAATTGCTGATAGTTTATAAATTTTAGGGCGCGAGCTTCGCCCTTGCCCTAAAATATAAACTTTTCCACACTAACCATGCGTAATATAACCATTGAGCAAGCATATGAAAACATTATTTCTTAAATATATTGACGATTGTGGCGTTATTTCGATGGAAAGTCTTGCCTTTCAGATTCCATCTCCAAATACTTTTCAATTTTTCAATGCTGGTCACTTCATTGTCGAAAGTTTAGCAGGGAAACATCATCGCGTTTTCCGAATGCTGGACCCATCATTGTTCAATGTTCACGCAAGACATGACAGAATGTTTTTTAATGATACTGTTGGAAAAAAAATTGAGAGAAAGAACAGTTTAATCCTCAGCGTGAAAGGAAACCCACGCCCCCACTAATCTGCAAATTCGCTCTTGCCATCTGAGCTATGTCAGTCCATAGGTAATAATGCCTCGTGAATCATCACAATGAAGGTCAATTATTTCCCTCTAGTGAGGTGGCTTAGTGAAATTATATTTACCTAAGTGACAAAAGCGTGATTTTTTCACCAAAGAATCCCCTAGGGTCACTCCCTTGAAAAATCTGTGGCTGCAAGAAAAAATCCCAATTGTGACGTCACAGTGACGTCTTTTTGACGTTTATACTTTAAATGTATGTTAAAATACAGAATATCGTCAAAGTAAGGTTCCCGAACTAAACCACCACGGTTTTTCTAAGTGTAACAAGCTGTGTACTCAACAGATGTAATTAAGAGTTCAAAATAGTAACATTTTTCAGACTGTATGGTGAAAAATAGGAAACGAGTAGTATAGAAAGCAGCAATGTTGGGGGTGGTGTGTTTGGGGGACCATCCGTGGGCAAAATGCGTCGTGTGAGATGTCAAAGTGAAGCTCTCATGGTGTAGACCATGACTTGAGGAATGCCCATGTTATATGTGACGTCATTGGTGACGTCATCAGTGGGAGTAGTACCCAACGTGGGAATTTTGGGGGTGTGAATGAAGGTGTTTGGGGTAGATATGGTCTATCAGTGGTCCGAATGCGTCGTGTGGGGTGTCAAAGTGAAACCCTCGTGGTGTAGACCACGACTTGAGGGATGTCCATCTGTGACGTCATTGGTGGCGTCATCAGTAGGAGTAGTGCCCAAAGTGGGCATTTTGGGGGGGCGTGAAGGAAAGTGTTTGGGTAGCGATCCGTGGACCGAATGCGTCTTCTGAGGTGTCACCTTCTTAAACGCCAAGTTAAACCCTTCAACGCCCTGGTGAAATGGCTCAGAAGCTCTGATTTTCTAGATATTGCATGGAATTGTCACTAATTCATCGAAAAGCAGTGATGCCTGTCAACGCCCGCTGTTACGCCCTATCTGTACGCCTTAATGCCCGTCTGAACGCCTTATCTTAACGTCTTATCCTAACGCCATAACGCGCATAGACCAGTCAATCGGCGGGCTGGGGAAGTAACTAATCAGTGCAACCATAAGGGCATTCACGGCGTACACACCGCGACATGTAAAAACATTCAACAAAATGTAGCACTATGTCCGTGACTCATTATGTCCGTCATAATCTACGTTGGTCGGGATGGATGAGTGGTCTAAGGCGCCAGTCTTAAGTGCAGGTCCACATATGTGAGACGTGGGTTCGAATCCCACTTCCGATACACACCTTTGTCGTTATTCTTCGTCATGTTGTAACGATTGTACAAATATAGCACTATATATGAATCAATATGACCACGATAACCAGCGTTGATCAGGATGGCCGAGTGTTCTAAGGCGCCAGTCTCAAGATCTATGAAATTGTCTTCTCCGGGGTATGGGTATACTGGTATGCACATACGGGCGTGGGTTCGAATCCCGCTCCTGACTCGTACCATTTCACTGGTCACACGGAGTCATAGAAATGAGAATGTTGTTGTTGAGATAGTGTAGTCTCTCAATTTCGGGTAAATAAAGGTCAAGGGAAGTAATCCATTTTAGTAGTACAGAAAGCAGAAACTATCAGGGTAAATTTTTCGGGGAATTTTCTGGAAAACCCCTGTTCTATTTATAGATCACTTGGGAGTAGTAGGGAAACGGGAGTTTCGGAAATGTAAACAAGCGTGTTTGGAGAGAGATGGTCATGTTCGTTCTTGAGTTACCTCAACGTATCCGGAAGTGACGTCACAGAGGTCATATGCAAATTATTTAGGTCAACTTGGGGTCGCGGTGGGCCAACGCCTTAACGCTTTATCTTAACGCCATAACGACCTAGCATAACGCCTTGATGTAGACAAATCAGAGAACAACAACAACATTGCCAGGTCAGTCATGTTATTAGCCCCTCCAGTACACCATACCCACGCTGGGGGATCCGCGTTGGGTACGTGTACAATTCAAGTAGGCTCTTGTCCAATTAGAAGACGTCGTTTGAGAAAGTTTCATTTTCGGCTAAAATCGCTTTTGGCCTAAGCGTCGTCGGGCAGGCCAGGATACTGTAACGGCATCATGTCCTGAAAGACTTGTTTGTGCATTTGGGGTGTACTATGTGAAGTGGTCATTCATGGGGTGCGCTGGGATATATTTGAGAGATTGAGGTTCTATATCTCACCCAAAGATGGAGTGTAGGGTGTCGTCTTGCAGCTCTCGTTTTGTAGACCACGGCTTGGGTGATTCCCATGTCATGTGCGACGTCATTGGTGACATCATCAGTACGAGTGGTAGCGAAATTTTGATTAGCCGACCGATTCATATGGACTGATAACCCCTATATGTACAGACACCACCACCACCACCACACACCACCACCATTACCACCGGGCGTTGACGCCCGTCATCACCCGGTGGTGGTAGTAGCTCCCGTAGGGTGGTAGCTCCCGTAGGACAGAGCTCTTGGAGCTCGGAGATTTTCGAATCTGAGCTTGGGGCTCTTGGAGCGCAAAGCTCAGAAGTGACGTCATCGTACGCATTCGCACTCTTCTGTACCCTATAGCCCGTAGGGCATAGGGTACACCAGGGTAGATGAGCGCAAAGATAATTCAGGCAGCCCATGACCGCTGATAAAGAGAAGTAATTAGAGTGTGATGTATTAACATCACCAAATATAAGAGATAGATGGCTGTTTATTGTATCTCGGTAAAATCATGTGTTAAACGGATGAAAATGTCCAACAATAATTCCCAATTTGGTGACCATTTTGAATTCATCGAAGCTGACCTATCTGTAATATTGTAACGGTACATTTACTGAACATCAGTGTCATGTACCTTTCGTGTAAAAGTTTTCACCATATGAAATAAACAAAGAGTAGGCGGTTGGTATGGGTCAACACATTTCACTCTGCCCCCCCCCCCCTTCCAAATTACAAAATTAAACCCACCCCATGCAGAGTTCAGCTTGCAGCCATAGATTTTCTGGGTCCTGGAAAAATCACAAATAAGCATGCAAAAGATAATACTTTTGTCACAAATGTAAATAACTTTCGATTTTTTCACGGTAAGCCACTCGACTACTCTGTGCGCAACTGGTTTTATAGCACAGAAATGCCAACTTGACAGAGAGTATAGCCCCATCGAAGCAATTTGTATATATACAAATACTTTTTGTCAAAAAGAATAAATTAATCGTCAGCGGGAATCGAACCCACAAACCCTCTATTCCGCAGAGTTGCTCCAACCATCTGAAGTACGCCACCCAATGTGTATAAATGGGATGATTCACGGGAGGATTACCTTTGTAAACCTTACCACACATCCAATCACCACCGTCACCTGACCGGATATACAATGGCAGCCTGTACACCATTTCGGCGCATCTTGATAAAAATAGCTATCTAACATTTCTAAGCCATCATATGTCAGTCTGTACGGCTCACATCTTCGGATAAAGTGGAACTACTGTATGCATTCAATTATGTCACCCCCAGCTATGTTGAGGGGGGGACGTCTAGTGTTTGTGCTGTCTGTCTGTCAGGATGGATGTCTGTCTGAATGGATTTCTGGATGGATGTCTGTCTGTCCCCTTACCTTGTCTGCAAGATAATTTGAGAACTACTGGACGGAATTTCACCAAACTTGGATGGAAGCATCATTGGGATAGCCCCCTCATTTGGTTAGATTTTAATATGTGTGCATGCATTCATCCGTGTCCAGTGTCCGTCCGTCCGTTCATCTACTTCAACATGTATATGCAGAACTTGTCTGCAAGATATCTGGAGAATTACTTGATGGAATTTTACCAAACTTGATTGGAAGCTTCATCGGGATAGCCCCCTCATCTGATTAGGTTTTGGTGTGTGTGCATGTATTCTTCCGTGTCCGTTGTCTGTCTGTCTGTCCATCTACTTGTAGATGTATAGACAGGCCTTGTCTGCAAGATATCTTGAGAACTACTGGACGGAATTTCACCAAACTTGGATGTAAGCTTCATTGGGATAGCCCCCTTATTTGATTAGGTTTAGTGTGTGTACGTGCATTCATCCGTGTCCAGTGTCCGTCCGTCCGTTCATCTACTTCAACATGTATATGCAGAACTTGTCTGCAAGATATCTGGAGAATTACTTGATGGAATTTTACCAAACTTGATTGGAAGCTTCATCGGGATAGCCCCCTCATCTGATTAGGTTTTGGTGTGTGTGCATGTATTCTTCCGTGTCCGTTGTCTGTCTGTCTGTCCATCTACTTTTACATGTATAGACAGGCCTTGTCTGCAAGATATCTGGAGAACTAGTGAACGGAATTTCCTCAAACTTGGATGGAAGCTTGACTGGGATAGCCCCCTCATCTTATTCGGTTTTGGTGTGTGTGTGCATGCGTTAGTCCGTGTCCGGTGTCCATCTGTCTACTTGTCTATGTATGTAAAGAACTTGTCTGCAAGCTATCTGGAGAACTACTTGACGGAATTTTACCAAACTTGGATGGAGATTTTATTGGGATAGCCCCCTCATCTGATTTAGGTTTCAGTGTACATGTGTGCATCCATCCGTGTTTATTGTTAGTCCATCCATCTACTTGTACATGTATATACCATGTATACAGACCTTTTCTGCAAGATATCTGGAGAACTACTGGATGCAATTTTACCAAACATGGATTGAAGCATCATTGGGATAGCCCCTCATCTGATTAGGTCTTGGTGTGTGTGCATGCACACATCTGTTTCTGATGTCCGTCTTTTTTACATGTATGTACAGGTCTACTCTTGTCTACAATATATGTGGAGAACTACTGGATGAAATTTCACAAACTTGGATGAAACCTTCATTGGAATGGCCTTGTGATCCAATTAGGTTTTGGTGTGAATGCTTGCGTGGGTTCATGCAAAATGTACTTCTGTCTGTCTCTCCAATTTTCATTCACTTCATATCTTGGAAACTACTGAAGGCAAATGCATGAAACTTCTATACAGTACATCATGTATTTTTTCGGTGTGCCTCTTGTATGTTTTGCTTCTTTCCTATAATGTGATCAGTTTAGAAATGATTGATGCTTCACAATTACATGTATTTCGCATTGGTTGGGCACTGTAGGTGTCAGAAATCCACCCATTGCTATATGAATCTCGATTCCTCACTGGGCTACTGCAACAATGAAAATCGGCTCTTCGCAATTAATATTTTCAGATGTGCAGCTTTGTTTGGGATGCTTATTGCTACATACATTTTATAGCACTTTCCCTTAAATAATGTGCCTTCTCAAGGCAAGGTGGGAGGTTGGGGGAGACGTTTGTTCTTGCTTAAAAAATAACTAGCATAGGCTTTATACCAAAGCGGCAACTGAATTGTCAAAGCGGAACATCTAGTTTGGGCTGCATGTATTTTTCCCTTACGAAAATAAGAGACACCTAAATTCCAGGTTCAACTTAAGCATATTACACAAACAAATCAACCAGAATGACACCGTAAATATTGCATCTATGAATTGCAGGGGTTTGGCCGAGAAAATAAAAAGAAACGATGTCTTTCATTACTTCAGAAAGAAAAAGTACTCAATTGTCTGCCTTCAGGATACACACACTGACCCGAAGTACGATAGTACGCAAGAAGTTCTAGCAAATCTCCAGGGTAAATTCGTCATAGTCCCAGCAGACAAAGCTCCGAATAATATAATATTCATATGTAAATATTACTATTACCAGGTGCTGGTTAAAAAATTGAGTGTAGACATATCTTCATCAAATACGTCTACTTACTCCCAAACTGCATTTAATCTGGAAGATTTATTTAACAATCACAAAAAGTTTCTCAGGGAAAGAGGTATTTGTCTTCCAACCAATCATAACGACATACCAAAAATATACTGGACTCCCAAAATGCATAAATCACCATACAAAGCTAGATTCATAGCTGGTTCTAGAAGCTGCACCACCAAGCTTCTTTCAACCCTATTGACGAGGGCCCTTCGGGAGGTAAAAGCATTTTGGGAAAGGTATTGCGCCACTATTTCTAAGAACTCTGGCGTTGAATGTATGTGGATATTGAAAAACTCAAAATGTCTTACGGAAGAACTTGATGCTAAAGGTCACATACCGTACAGACATGTATCCACATGGGATTTCTCGACTCTCTATACTACAATCCCTCATCAGGACCTTATTGACCGTCTAAGTTCATTAATAGTATCTGTGTTCAAGAAAACTGATCGTAGATATATTAATGTCGGAAGCCATAAAGCATTCTTTAGCTCGACTACATACAAGAGATATCATTCATGGGATGTTTCTTTGTTTATAGAGTTGCTTGAATTTCTCATTAAAAATATCTATGTGAAATTTGGCAACACAATATATCAGCAGCATATAGGTATCCGTTAGGAAAAAGCAATTGCTTATAGGTAGGCATTTTTCTGGACCCGACCACGGCTGGGATAACTTTAGTATTCAAATCATAGACGTCGTCTATCCATCTACTAAGGATTCCCCTTTTGGATTTGAGAGAAAAATCCGAGAGCGGGAATTATTCTGGATGCTAGAACTTGGCTCAGTGTTTCCGTTTGGTTTAAATGATAATGTCAGTGGGTTCGGCAATGCTACAAACCGCCGTTCAAATATATCCAACATTACCCAACTAGTTAAACCCCATCAACGGAGACATCGCAGCCATGGTTGGCGAAAGTTTAATAGTTCGATGATTCACGATCATATCACTTTAAATTACTTAGTGGGTTTAACTAACACACCCAATAGTATACATAGCTTACGTACAGTTCTGTATGCGTTACCTCTGAGAGCTTTAGATCAAATAGCCACAGATATACAACAATCTGCGTCTTCAGGAAATATAATACCATCAAAAATCATTAAAGTATGTCAAGATATAGCGTATTTTCGGTCGTATCGTCCAGTGAACATAATCGAAACCTCTCAAGATCGGCTTTTCTTGAAACTCAACCTCTTAGATAAAGGACTGGACATCATTAATTTACCTCGAATCCTGAATGATCCAGAGGTACGCAACGCTGTACCAAACTATTTTAAGTTCACAGAACCTCCTTGCATTTCATATAAGTACACTAAATCTATAGCCACCAAAATATTCAATTACTCCAATGCTGTCCAGGAGTTTGACTGGAACTTATACACGTCAGGAGGCTATGGTTGTGATTGTGAATCGTCGAACTTTATCTATACACCATGCAAACATATTGTGACTGGTGACCTTGATGTGGTGAGTGATAAGGATCTGAAATTACTCCTGATGAAGGGACCTAAATATAGAGAGCCAAGAAGAATAAATCTGAAGGCCGACCAGAAGATAGTCATGTCTGCATTGGAACAGTACGGTATTGAGTGGTCTAAGCGAGAAAAAGTTGAACCTACAGTACTCGCTGATTGGCTGGACCTCACCAAGTGCAAGGTCGTTGAAACAATCCGCCATATTGACAGAAGTGCTCTTCCCCAAGCAAAACAAGTTCTGAGAAACCTCAATTCGCAAGAAGTTCTAGCAAATCTCCAGAGTAAATTCGTCATAGTCCCAGCAGACAAAGCTCCGAATAATATAATATTCATATATAAATATTACTATTACCAGGTGCTGGTTAAAGAATTGAGTGTAGACATATCTTCATCAAATAC
>JAVTVY010007066.1:0-37488 GCA_036873755.1 Hanleya hanleyi
TTTCGATCCAATATCACCACCGAATATGCGATTTCTCAGTTACAGTACTTCTTCACCAGTACTAACTCAAAACTCAATTGGTAGCGTGAATTTTCCCAGTGGTATATGGATTTTCTCATTCGTTAGTAGCATTTCTTCATGGAGACGCCCGCTACTGTGTGATTCGTCATATAAGTCAAGTCCTGTCGATATTCATTCGGTCATTCACTATTCAAGATATCTCTATTCAATGAGCAAGTTAAGTCCCGTTTTAAAGTTCAACAAATAAACAGCAAACAGTTTTATTCGTAAAGGCAACATGTATATGGGTATATGACGAGGTTAACTGGTGATATTCTGATCTGATATTCACGGAAAAGTTCAGTGACTAATGTAGGAGTAAATATGAAAAACTTGTCAGCCTAAGATATGGGTATTTATTCATTTCCGGTACTTGATACTTTCAGTCCCAATAAATCTGAAACTGTACTTCAGAAGGAATAATGCCCAATAATAATTGGCAACACTTCCCAGGAAATATGGCTTGATTACTTCAGTCCCAGAAGTTGAAATTTGTTATTTAGGTGAAAACAGTCACTGGATTCTGGTACACTGCATCACAGGGTTGATTTTGGGATTCCCAGTCCCAAATTGAGGATTATGAGATCACGGAGTCAAATTGGGACTCCCAGTCCCAAATTAATAATTTATGGGACTACAGAGTTCACTTGGGACTCCCAGTCCCAACTTGGGAATCCCAGTCCCAAAATAATAACTTATGGTATAATTTAGTTCACTTGGGACTCCCAGTCCCAAATTCACGATCTCAGGGGTAATTGAGTTAACCTGGGACTCCCAGTCCCAACTTGAGAATATGGCACCAACAGAGTCAGTCAAACTTGAAACTGTATATATTACTCCTAGAAAACTGGGAATATCAGTCCCAATAATGAAATGGGAAGTCCAGTGTCACAACTTGGGACTCTCAGTCCCAAAACAGTTCTTGGTGTCAGAACTCTCAATTTAACCCTACTGTGGCTGACAAATTAATCATTACTGTACTTTTCTTCAGTTTCTTGTTCCAAAACCTACATCCATGTTTCTTTGGTCAGAAAGGCAATACAATCAGCTCAACAGTTCAATGCTTTACTATAGTAATTGAGATGTTGCCCAGATGATGGTCCGAGATCATCTGGGAAAATAATGGGAATTGAGCCTGTATTTATAGGCAATACTCATGAATATTCATAAGGTACGGTACCTGGTACCAGCAGTCCCAAAAGATGCACTCAGAGGTTTGATTGGCTAAAACCGAAAATACTATAGAATATATGAATATTCATGAGCATAAGAAAATTGCAAGATGGCAGCTATAGAAAATACAGGAATTTGTTTCCTCATACTAATTTTGAACAATTCATTTCTGACAGGAATACTTAGAAAAGGGGGAACAACTTGATACAGTTAAATTCAGCATTCTCTAAATTTCAAGTTAGGTCCCTTATGTTTACTCTCCACGCTACAAAGAGCGGGAACGATTGTCGCAAAGTGACGAGAACGTCAGGCGGCATTTACCGAAAACGGCGGTAAACATGCTGGTCTATGAACAACAACGACGAGAGAGCTCGTCACATCTCACAAAACTGGGAAATATATCGCACTTTACGATCGATAATAACCATAAACAGTAAGTAATAATAACTCTGAACATGGGAATTTATTGTTTAAGTATCGTTGCAAGGTGAAAATGATATTCACGACCGAAAACATTTGTCAAAATGACCAGCTTGAAATATATCAAACATGGCGGAAAGATCGTAAGACCTGACACCAGCCGTAAAAGTTGAATAATTTTGTGGCCACCTAACTTCAGCTGCTGATACTTAACCAATAATTTCTTTCACATGTCTAGACAATACACAGCGAAGAACTTTATCCAATTCCAAAGATAAATAACTATAACTTACGTTTGAACGAGTCTGGGGTCTTCCCAGCCTGTACTCAAAAAGATGGGCGTGGCAAAGGACCAGGGCGCGAATTACAATTATGATAACCCCAATTAAAATTAGATACAGACAATAAAACTATCCCTGTACCCAATATTCACATACAAAGAGCTTCACAACTACAGGGCCCTGACCAGTAATTTTAGTACAGGTAACAATAATAAACTTTGACCAAAATATTTCTATGTCACCATACATTTCCATATTTACCGGGGGGGGGGAGGGTGAATTTGGTCTTAAAGACACATTCAAGTTTATTTCACTCAGGAGAAATTCAGCAAAAATATGCAATTTCGCCACAGTATGCAGGGTCTCGTATTGAAGTGCTTGGCTGGTATACTAAGCTTGGGGTGATTTAGACTCAAAACAACGCCATGTAGACGGAGAACAACGCCACGGTATGCATGCGCAGTCGTGGAGTAGCAGCGAAAGAGGGCAAATATAGCGGCATCGTCTCGCATTGAAGCTCTCGTGGTGTAGAATGCAACTCGCGTGATGCCCATGTGACAGTGACGTCACCTGTGACGTTATCAGTAGTAGTACTAAAGGTGCAGCGTCGCTCGGTGCACCTTTCAGATATGCCTACCTACACCCCTATACAATAATCCATAGGGACGACTAGTAGACGTTGGAGATCCATGTAGACCCTAGAGTGTATCCAGAGCAGAGAGGAGACCTAAATTCAGACATGCTGGTGTTGTGCGTTGCGCATAATGGGTCTGTCTAGCCTGATAGAAAGTGAAGTGAAAGTGAAGTCATTGTGACGCCAGGAGTAAATACGGTCGAATTAGGAGCGCACATGGGATTAAGAGGCTACTCGCACCTCAGTGCGCTAACCCATAGAAATGAGCATGTCGACCATGGAGTTGGGCATGTGGCCGCCGTAGGGTAAATATGAGTTATACTGCAACGCCCGTCTTCACGTAGGTCCCAACTCCTTGGTGTACCCCAAGGTCAACATGCCCAATTGTGCAGCTAGCCGCTTAGTCCCATATGCGCTCCTAAATCGACCGTATTTGCGCGTTCTCTACTAATTGTGACGTCACACTGACTTCCCATTCATGGGGAGCTAACTCTACCAGACTAGACCCGTCATGCCCAACCCACAACACCAGCATGCCTGAGTTCTGGAGTCTCGTGTCTGCTCTGGATACATTCCATGGTCTACATGGATCTCCAAGGTCCACTAGTCACCCCTATGGGTTAGTGTATAGGGGTGTAGGTAGGCATGTCTCAAGAGCGCATCCGAGCGACGCTGCACCTTCTCTACTACTAATGATGACGTCTCAGATGACGTCACAGTCACGTAGACATCATCCGAGTTGTATTCTACAACACAACAGCTTCAATGTGAGATCATGCACGCTATATTTAGATCGGATATGGCCCCTAAATCGTTCAAACACACCCCTGCGTACCCCCTTAATTCCCGCTTTCACTACTACTCTTCGACTTTGCATGCGTACCATGGCGCCATTTCCGGTGCAAACCACCCCAAGCGTACTCCCGTAGTCTGCACGACAAGCACTTCACAATGAGATCATGCACACCATATTTGGACCCAGAATGGTCCCTACTCATCCCAAACACGTCCGTACGCATCCAAAAATGTCTACTTTCGCTACTACTCCATTACTCCGTATGCGCAGCATGACATCACTTCCGGTCCAGACCAGCACAAGACTAGACCTTCCACGGCCAAGAATGGGCCCTCAATCGCCCAAACACGCTTTCGCTAATACCCATTAGCGCGTCAGTTCCAGTCCATCCCTCTACAGTCGTATTCTACTCGACGAGAGCTTCAATATGACACTCTGTACGCTATTTTTGAACCCAGGGTGGCCCCTTAATCGCTCAAACACCCCTGTGTACTCCCAAAATGCCCGCTTTCGCTACTGCTTCTCGACTACGCATGCGCACCATGACGTTACTTAGCTTCAAATAGAGATCATCCATGACCCATGTAGACCAAGTAAGACTCATTCGATGGGGCGTTTTCCCCAGTTTTGCATCCACCCACCAGTCACCAGTGACCGACGTCGACGAGTGCTTCAAGACGAGACCATGCACTACCCCTTAGGCCCAAAACTGGCTCACCGAGATCCATTTGACTGGGGGTTTTCCGCATGTTTTCCGGGCTTTATTCTTCAGGTTTTGCATGCACCTACTCATCACGTGATAGGCCTCGACGAGCGCTTCGCGTTGTCATCCTCCCCGATCCCTGTGGGCCCCTACTAACCCGCCTCGATCCATTTGACGGAGATTTTCCTCAGTTTCCTCAGTCCGTGTTTCTGCTTTGTAGGGTTCCAAGAAAATTCCTAATTTTTACATCCACCCAGGCATCTCGGGACCTCTTGTCTATGCTCCAGGTTGCCATACCAACCCCAGGTCCAAGGTCCGACCCAGGTCAAAGGTCAACCCTTGTTAAACCATCCGTCTCTTCTATGCTAGTTATGAAAGTATCATCTTGGATACCAATCTTAAACTGGACTCGATTGATTTCATTTCATCTATTCATTTTACCATAAAGTATATATATGTATCTTATTTGAATGTTCCTATAGCAATATATGTGTTAACAATAATAATAATAATAAATATAGCCATGAGCGGTAATACCGGATAAAGACAATATAGCTGTCAAAGTCGGATCGAACAATTTCAAAACAGTCATTCTCCAAGGAATGCATTTTTCTTCTCATAATCCTGCCTATATTTGGCACTGGAACCTGGGAAACTCATTTTCAAACTCGATACTTTAAAATTTGTCCAGAAAACAATCGAGCGAAGAGTCTGCTTACCTTTCTTAAAGTGTGAACACAAATAACGGAAGTGGAGAAGTCTTGGAAAATGAAGCAAAAATGACGTTATTGCTGTATTTGTATTAGGAGGGTCAGCCAACAGCTTGAGAAAGAAATCGATCTGTCATGGTTTCCGAGTGTGGAAGGGAATAGGAATCTATACAAGGCGGTAAATCAGAAGTTCGTATCGCTCACTGTTATAGATATAGTATATTTGAAGATTTTTTCAGTTTTGTGCACATAATTGAAGATGACGGCCAAACCACGTCACTTAGAAACGTAAATTTTGCATATTTTTGGTGAGTGAGTGAATATGATTTAACGTCGCTTTCAACACTATTTCATTCATATCCCGACGTTTGGTTCCAATTCCTTTTCACACCCGGGAAACACACGGGTAGGGTCACCAGGATGGGATCACCATGTTACAGCATATATGTAGTCACTTTCCCTGTCCAAATCTATTACTTGAAAATCCGACAATTGTGATTGGCAAATGGCCGTCATTTTTTTCCGAGACAAAATGTCATGCCTGAAAAGGTCTCGACCAATATTGATCATACCCTGTGAACGGTTGTCTGACGAGCATTTGTGATTTTGAATATTTTCTTCTAGATGATTAAATACAGTACATGAACCATTATATCAAACAATTCCCCATTGCAATAGATACCTATGTGTAGAATATGCTTATTTTACTCGATGCGGTTTGTCCGTCACGGTGTACGGATGATAGTTCGCATGGTGTACGGATGATACACGACTGGACGTGAACATATCACAGTACAAAGTTTTGCGATGAAACATCAGTATTCTGCTGTATTTTTATCTTTAGTAATTGTATCCCCATTGCAAAGAATAAATATGCATATCAGTACTTTACACCAATGAAGGCAAATGAATTCTAGGAAGTTCACTTGTTGTTTATAGCCGATGGAAATAGATCTGCCACTTCTCAACAAAAGAATTTGAAAGGAGTTATGTTATGTTTACATAGGCGTAACTCCTTTAGCTGTTACGTTTGTAAAGCTAAACATTAATATGTTTAATTATGCACATAAAGTTGGATTTTGTACGAAAAAAATATTTCAGTTTTATGTTGTAAACCCTCAGAGTAAAACAGTGTCGACGGAAGTTTGAAATCGGGCTTTCTTCTGTTTTTTTTTTGTTTTTTTTTGTTTTTGCTTTTTTTTGCATTTTTGCACGCATTTTTCAATACATCTAAAAATGCTTGACAATTTGTACCAAAATGATATTGCGATGCAATGTCACGGCGGATATGCTAACATTGAAACTATTCGAAAGTATTCTAATTCTATTCATATATTAAAATCCATGCTATAATGTATATGGAAAACCTAACAACAGCCGAACGCCCATCTGTCAACGCTGTTTTATGGTTTGTGTGGAATTAAATAAATGAACTTTTGGCGTACAAACGTAACAGGGTTTCGGTCATGTAAACGACAGCTTTCAATGTACTTTTCTAACTTATGGGCTTTAATATTATGATAGTTCAATTTCTATTGATTAAGTTAACCACGTGGTGGTTAAACCACATTCACCATGGGATAACCCAGCCACGATACGGCGTGAAGATGCGCTACTTACACATAGTGGATATATCCTGCGTGTGCGTGCATCAAAAACTATTCAGTTTAAGGAGTGTGTACGGGAAGTGCCGCTACCCACTTTTCCTACATCCCTTTTGTGCCCATCCTCCGCAATGTCAAACTTTCTGCAGTATGCTGGTGTGGTTCCTGAAAAAGCACCGCTTTTTACTTGCCAGTCACCTACGGGTCTTCGAGTTCTGCCAGAGAGCGTTTTTCGACGTCGGTTCAGCAGTTCAGTGGACTTCTCCTGTCTTCACAGAACACCAGTAAGGCGGAATTTAATACTCATTCCCTGCGACACGGCGCAGCTACCTGGCTACTCTCGCGAGGTGCCCCTCTACATATCATCAGAATATTAGGAAACTGGAAAGGGTGACTCTATTTTTAAATATTTGCATCCCGATATCCAATTTAAACATAATCCCGTGAATAGTTTTTTACCGTAATATATGAAATACGACTATTCTCTACTAACATTTGGATTGTGATTAACTGTGATTTTGTGGGATTCACATCAACTGTCATTCCATGGACTCTATGGACATAATCTTCAGCATCTATTAAATTATATTAATAAGTATTTAATATACTGCCCGCCTAGTTGCGATTCACACTTGTGCTCGAAATGGACTCATTCGACTGTGATAAACATTCTAGCTTAATTGTGCCGCAATGGCATGCATCGCTTATCTGCATTTTAATTGCGCAAGACTGCATTTCATGTATTTAAATGTGATTTAGTTTGTATGTTATGTATGTTTGTAGTATGTAGTATGTGGTGGTTATTAAATTATATTTTGCCATACCGGATCGAGTGTTGCGATTTAAGGCTGTGCTATGGGTAGCGCATTTTAAATCTCCCACTCTAGGTATGAGTCGGCGTCGTCAAAACAAGCTTGACCATAATCAATGATTGATCAGCTTGTCCTAAACAATTTGGCCATTGGCTCCCGGCCTTTGCCCTAGTTTTCTTGACCACTGCATTGCTACATATTGTCGTTAGTCAATGTGCTAGCATACAGTACGCGTTTGTTTTAGGCTGCAGTGTTATTTTATCATCCCACCCTCCACACCCAATAATATAATTTGGTAATTTCTTTATTTAACAACAGGAAATTAGAATTTTCAAACTAAGATATTGTCGAATTCAATTACTAACGAACTGTGATTAACTGTGATTTTGTGGGATTCACATCAACTGTCATTCCATGAACTCTATGAACATAATCTTCAGCATCTATTACATTATGATAATAAGTATTTAATATACTGCCAGCCTAATTGGGATTCACACTTGTGCGCGAAATGGACTCATTCTGTCCGCACCGTATCTGAAAGACTGTGATAAACATTCTAGCTTAATTGTGCCGCAATGGCATGCATCGCTTATTTGCATTTTAATTGCGCAAGACTGCATTTCATGTATTTAAATGTGATTTAGTTTGTATGTAATTTATGTTGGTAGTATGTAGTATGTGGTGGTTATTAAATTATATTTTGCCATACCGGAGTGTTGTAATTTAAGGGCTTTAATATTATGATAGTTCAATATTTATTGATTAAATGAATCCGAAAAACGCGACCCCTTCAAAAGCATTCATTTGCTGTAATTAGGCATCCCCAGGGATTTCTTATGTGTTTGTCACTTTCTTTCTTTCTTCTTCTTCCTCTGCTTCTTCTTCTTCTTCTTCTTCTTCTTTTTCCCACTTTTCTTTCCCGTGGGTTAACTTTTGAATGCCGTTGGTAATCAACTTCATTGCTCCTGTCTAGGGGAAGACACCTATTGTTTTTCAGCTCTGTCAGAAACTGGTGTTTTATCTCAATTTCTCTTATATGTGAATTTTCCTTTTGTTCAATATTTTCCATCAGATAACTTCCGAATGCCTTCGTCAATCAACTTCAAATTTGTTGTGCATATTGCTCCTGATGTAGGGGAAGACACCTAGTGTTTTTCAGCTCTGTCCGAAACTGGATACTTTTATTTGTCTACGATTTCTCTTAAATGCAAATCTTCCATCTGAACCAGGTGTAGGACAAAACCCCAGTGGACAAAACCCCAGCGGACAAAACCCCAGTCGGACAAAACCCCAGTCGGACAAAAAAAATTATATTAGCCATACAACAACATTAAGGGATTTTATCTATGTTTTTTTTAATTAAATTAAGGTCAATATTTACATGTTATGGTCAATATCAAATTTGAATTCCAATGAACTATCGTGTTATTTCGTCAATTTTCGGCAAGACTATATATATTTTGTGCTTATAAAGTGAATGATCAATACTTTTGAGTAGGTTTTTTGGTGATAATGTATTGTTTGAAGGTTCAATTTTGTCTAAAGCGTTATGAATTAAACATTTTTAATTGAAAGTTCAGTTCTGTCTAAATCGTTATGAATTAAATATTTTCAATTCAAATTCGAATGTCTAGTAATCTATCGGAAATATCGGCAGTGTTGATGAAGTGATCAAATAATAATATCAAATTTTTGCCGCTTTCATGCAGCAGGAATTTTTGATTACTTTTCATTCATTGGCATATAATCTTCTTAAGTTACGATCCGAATAAATAACTTTAAGTGCAAACTGGGAAAAAAAATCAAGGTGGGGAAATGACCGCGACTGCGATTATCGGCAGATCGTAGGCCTAATTATTACAGCACGTAATATTAGGGTGGGGAAAATGTCGTCTGGGGAAAATGTCGCGTGGGGATACTGTCGTTGGGGGAAATGTCGGTGGGGAAAATGTCGCTGGGGAAACTGTCGTTGGGGGATAATGTCATGGACTAATTCAGACTCTCTAATTAGTCATCAAAGATAGAGCAGTCCGCTAATCCTCTACTGAGAAGGTGATTAGTGGAGATTATGAAAAAATGATTATCATTGGGGATTAATGAAAAAAAAATACTCAGAATTAAAAGCATATTTAGAAAGAAAAAAAATGAAGTGGCTGGGGTTTTGTCCACTTTTCCTGTTCTGGGGATTTTTGTGCTGGGGTTTTGTCCACTGGGGTTTTGTCCGTTGGTGTTTTGTCCACTGAGGTTTTGTCCGTATCCCATCTGAACCTATGGCTGTCTCTGTTTGGGAACCAATTTCCATATTCTCATTTGCATAGATAGCACTTCAATGATTGATTAACAGTCATGACTCAGCAAGATCACTGTTGGGGGGTCAAAATAGTGGCTGGCCAAGGGTTCAATGTGTGACCTCTGAAAACATTTGCAGCTATAGTACATTAATTGCCCGGTCTACAGCCTTGCCATTCACTCGTGTACAGTATGGTGATTTTAGAACCCGGAACATGTACATGTATATGCATTTTGCCTACACATGAATTTCCCAGAGAAATTCGCCCTGCGATTTTAAAACCATTGATATAGGAACATTAATTCAAGAATATCTCAGTGCCATCTCCAGGAGCTACAGGTAACGACATCATGTGATTGTTTTTTATGTCGATCCACCTATGGGTGGCGCCACCTGGGAGCAAAGTTAAAATTTCATTTCCGGATAACAATTCCAGAAGATCCAAACATATTGTTTTCGAATTTGGTAAGTGAGTCCCTTGACTTAAGATCTTGCTTGAGATTGTTGTTCATGCCGATCCGCCTCCGGGTGTCGCCATCTGAAGGCTAAGTTTAAATAGTGTTTCCAGACAATAACTTTTGAAAACCTGGACCGATTCTTCCAAATTCATTAAGTGGGTATCAATATCTCACCTGGCATTGTTTTTCATGCCGATCCGCATATAGGTGGCGCCACCTGGTGGCCATTTTAAAATTGCGTTTCCGGACAATAACTTTTAACAACTTGAATAGATTCTTTTCAAATTTGGTATTTGGATACCTTGTCTGAAGATCTCGCTTGGGATTGTTTTTCAAGACTATCTCCTTATAGGTGGCGCCACCTGTGGACCAAGTTTAGTTTTCGATAAAACTGAACAGATTCAATTCTCTATTTCCAATGTCCGTGGATCTTGCCACAAGATCTCGGTTGGGATTGTTTTTCGTGCCAATCCGTGATAGGCGGCGCCACCTGTGGGTCAAGTAATAATTGCGTTTCCGGACAATAGCTTTTAAAAACCTGAACGGATTCTATTTAAATTTGGTATGCGAGTACCTTCCTTCAATTTATCGTTTGGGAATGTTTACTCTCTTCCCAAACAATGAATGTTTCATTTACTCAACATGCAAAAGGAATGCTTCCTCGACTGTATCTAGTTTATGACCGGTTGATTAACTGGTATACATTAGTTACGTGGCAGTATGACCGGTTGATTTAACTGGTATACATAAGTTACGTGGCAGATTTAGATTATAACCGACATGTAACCCAGGAAATCGTGCTCACTGAAGAAGAAAATATCTCTGATCTTGATATAAGTGAGGTCGGCGGTCAAAAAGAATATTCAGACTGTAAACTAAACTTTTGAGGAAATTCTCGCCCTAAATAAATTCCCGTTCGCAAACACCCGAAGGGCCGGATCAAGAGGCCAACTGGTCATTTTCTAAACGCGTACCGTAAATTTAGGTGTATTTGAATAGCTTGGGAAAGTATATAAAGTGACAATTTCTCACAAAATATTAATATATTTCGACCTTTTTTAATCCTAAAGTCAAGATGCAGACCTAGCGCTTTCATAGAAATGCATTATTTCCACCTATATTTCTAAATAGATATTGACTGATGGGTTTGTTTGTACTCCGCCAGATACCGGAGGGGGGATAGAGATTTTCTCCGTCTGTCATTCCATAACATTTTCCTTGTGACTGCAATAACTCAAGAACAATTTGTCCGATCGACATCAGACTTCACAGTGGGTTGGTATGAATGAGAGGGTGGTTGGGATTTTTTGCCGAAACCTGCGTAATCCAGTATGACTGCCGTGGCCGCCGTGGTCGAGGAACCTATTCAGTCATGCTACATAAGCTTGCGACTGTAATAATTCAAAAAACGATATGTCCGATGGACATCAAACTTAGACAGTGGGTTGGTATGAGTGAGAGGATGGCTGGGATGGTTTTTCGGCAACCTGCATAATACAATATGGCCGCCATGGCCGCCATGGCCGCCGTGGCCGAGACCCGTATTCAGCCATGCTGCATAAGCTTGTAACTGAAATAAGTGAAAATGAAAGTACTGATGTCGGGTTTCCGTTGATCCACAAACTTAAGAAATAACGTTCATAGGCGTGCTCAATGGTTATTTTACGCACGGTTAGTGTGGGAAAGTTTATATTTTAGGGCAAGGCGAGCGTAAAATAACCATTGAGCACGCCTATGAAAACGTTATTTCTATTCTATTGCACAACCCAAAATGATTATCAACTGAGATTATAATGAAATGTTGAAAACATATTTTAAACTTTGACAACCTTTCTCCCCTTTCTTGAGAAAAACTCGTCCACTGATGCTCTCGTCTCGGCTGGTATCGTGACAATGTCAGTGGACGAGTTTATGTGGTCTCTGAAATGGAGAGTGATACTGTCAGCTGTGTGGAAATTACGTGGATATATGTCTATTTGTCTATTTCACGTTGGAAACAACAGTTAACCCTACCTGGCCTGGGAGAGGGGTCATTATGGCCCTCCTACCAAACTTTCTGCGCTATCTCCGGAACGACAAAAAAATGGAGAGGTGAAACTTCGTGACTTTATAGTTTATCATATTGGGGTCATTTTGAGCCTATTTGCATAACCCCCCGAGCGGAGGATCATGAGTAAATTCAAGATGGGGGACACGTGGGTGATGTTTTTGTCATATTTCTTCAAAATTTATGCTTTTCCGCGATGAAAAGTGGACAAAAACTATTTTATTTCACATCACATTAATATTTATTAATTTATCATGCAGTTTTTGCGGAGAAATTGCATAAATAAAAAATTCGAAAAATCTACCCAAAAATGCCGTTTTTCAAAATGACGTCACTGTGACGTCATTAAAGCGGCCATCTTGGAGTGTTTTACATTCTCTGGTAGAGCTTGACCCAAGGGTATAGTGTGATAAGTTTCAGTCCCCTAGCTCAAGGGGTAAGAAAAATAATCAGGGGCGGGGGCCGAAATGACCCCCAGGCCTGGACAGGTCCCAAAAAGCCCAGGCCAAAGAAAGAAATTTCATCTTTGGTTGTTTGTAATTTATTTCTTTGTTTTTTTCAATTGTTACTTTTGTGAAAGCATCCGACTTGTGAAATGGAATATCCCAATGAACACCTGCACTTGACGCGTGTTGATTTCACATAACCGTGCTAAAACGTATAATAATTGCACGTTAGCTCGACGTTATTGACACAAGTATTATAGAATTAAATTGCTTGAATACATACATCTGACCTCTTCTGCATTGCTATTGGCAAGGGGAAGATTCATTTTCTCTATGATGACTGCACATGGCCAGTCACACAGGTTCAGTTAATCCTATCATAGTTATCTCACTCCCTGTAGTTAATTGCAAAATTTGTAACGCAATTTTGTAAAAATGCATAAATCACTGGCAGCAGGAGTCGGACAATTTATGAAGTGTTTGCCAATAGTCTGTCTACGCTGATTAAGAGAAACACCCATTTTGAAGAGTATGTCTTCACATATTCAAAGGTCAAATTTAAAGATTTTAAATCTGTCATCAATAAAATAAAGCAAGATAATCAATTCAAAGATTTTCATCGCCAAGATTCTCAAGTCCAAGATTTTCAACTCCAAGATATTCATCTCCCAAGATTTCACAGCTCAAGACAAATGTGAATTTGAGAACAAACATCTCCATTCAAATAGCTTCCAAATAATTTATTATAACGGCGCATGCACCCTCGGACCCAGAAGAAATAATCAGATGATAGCTGGTAATCTGGGAAAGAAGGATCTGTTAATTCTTCTCGAAGTAAATCACAATAGCTCAGTCATCAGCAATACAAGAAATTATTAATTGGAGCGATATGCAAGAGGTGGGAAAAATTTACGATGTCTGGCTACTAAAAAACAACTCTACAGGAATGCATCCCTCAGCACCTAACATTCAGACCCGAGAATACGGTGGGTTCTCGGACTTAGTCTTAGTATCTCAGCCGCGCTTTTATTGCCGCTGTTCATGTGGAGACTATGAAGTAATCTACACGGCCCCTAGCACCGGCTTAAGCGGAATTAGATACGCTAGTTCTGGAGCTGTGATGACAGATCAGCTCAACTCATCTGATGTTAATGGATGAGCATCGTGGACGTCTGATGGAGTAAACGCCACAACATAGGGCAACCTGGTAAATCTAAGAATAAATTCTCGCATAGCATAGCAGAAATTCTCACAGAAAGATTCGTAAAAATTATCCGATAAATTACAAAAACAACAACAACACGTGTTGCTATAGTTCTCTTTGAAAAGTTATTATGTCACGTCTAGACTGTATTCTATAAACTTGATATAATCACCAGATTCAGTACACACGTTATGATTTTTATAATTTGTTGTAAGTGTATTCATTAAATAATGTTGAATAACGTATCTAAAATTCAGCCGTCTGTTTGTTATCTAAATTCTTTCATACTTGGAAAATATGACGGCATCTCGATGAAATTTATACACCTTTATGTAACACTGACATCAAGAACTCGCAGACCGTTTGCTCGTTGGCCGTTTTAACGAACAAACTGGACGACTTTGGGAATAGGGTACGAAGATTCACAGCTGAAGAAAAGCAAATACATTCAAACATAATCCCATTTAAACTTGGCCGAAAGTTTACGTAGGACAATACTATCACTATTTCTCGCTTAAAGTATCACAATCTCTACAGTTCAGAAAATTGGTGTGGATAAATATCAGTTGTCGACTGTTCAAAATCATGATCGATGTTGAGACGAATGTAGATTCCATTATTCCTGGCCGATTCAATGAAGCAGTGTGCAGAGGTCATGGAGAGATCACGCAGTCAAAATCGACAGACCGCTGGCATAGTACGGGTTGACGTACATGTGTCCGATTGACATCAAACCTGGGCAATGGGTTGGTATGTGTTAGAGGGTAGTTGGGATTGTTTTTCGGCAAGCTAAATAATCCAATATGGCCGCCATGGCCTTTAACCCTATTCAGTTATGGTAAATAAGCTTGCCAGTGGAATAAATGAAATATAATTTGTCTGACTGATGTCAAACTTGGACAGTGGTTTGATATGAATGAGACAATGACCGGGATTGTTTTCGACAACCCGCATAATACAATATGGCCGCCATGGCCTTCACCTTTATTCAGCCATGCTAAGTAAGCGTCTCACTGGCTTAGCTCAAGAACAGTTTTATTGACTGAGATCAGACTTGCATAGAGACGTGGTATAAGTGAGAAGATGGTAGGGATTGTTTTTCACCTTGGCCCTTATTCAGCTATAATACATAAGCTTGTGACTGCAATAACTCATAAACAAATTCTCCGATTGACATCAAACTTGCACAGTGGTTTGATGTGAGTGAGACGATGGCTGGGATTGTTTTTCATCATCTTTGTGCACTTCTCTTTCAGAAATTTCAGTAATAAAATAATTGACGGACATTCTTTCAATACAAATGTACTAATATTCGATCCTCACTGAGTGATCCATATTGACACGATCTACACATATCACAAGAGTCGCTGTTTACCATATTTCACACTGTTTGCATTTCAGAAATGAACTATCACATATTTCGAAACAACTCCATTTATTCATCAAAACTGATGTAATCTTTCAAATAAATTCTTCTCGAGTCGGATAATGTAACAAATGTTTTAAACACACATTACTCAAACAAAATTTCCCATCATACAATGTACAATTTTAAATACCAGTACAACCTCATATAAACCTTTCACGGTATGTTGTCATACCGTCTATGGTATCGACGGCGGGGCTCGGCTTTTCATTCAATTTCCATTTTTATTTTTGTTCAAAACTTCTGTCCCTGGAGAAACATAAACACCCCCATTGGTATCTTTCTCTATATATTTCTTGGGCATGCACAAGACAATGGTACCTCAAAGTTGTTCATCTGTAAGATATTTATTTTCACCCTAGTCATTAAAATTGTGCCGTAATCGCGCAAACTAAGGCCGTAGTTAGCTTGACTAATAATACCCCAACAAGCAAGTCATCTCATTTAACATATTTGTCACATATTGTCGCCTTTTGATGGAAAATAAGAAAGTGGTAGGTGTGAAAACTATCATCCGAATCCACCCTGTTCAAGTTTACGGTATGGTACCGGTATTTGGCCAACATTTCCCTATTTGTATATCGATTATAACAAATAGATGTGTTGGAAATGTACTCTTGAAGCATAATGACAAGGTCTCGAAGTAAAATAGGTTGGTCCGGGCATCGACCAGCCCCATATCCGCTTGTAAGATCTCGTGATATATTGATTGTGGAACCGTTTTCAATTTGTAACCATTTCCGCCATGCATACGCGTGAGACCGCATCCCATTGATTTTTCTCGCGTCAAAACGATGCTCTTGGAAAACGTTTTACAAATTCGATCTTGCCCAAGAGATAGGTATTGACATCCTCAGGTCAACCAGGGGTTGAATACTCCGTGGTGTATCCAGTTTGGACAACGATACTGGTACTGATAATTTTACATTGTTTGTTCAGTTTCCAAGGTAGATAAAATGATTTCATCAAGTGGCTGTCTAGTTTTCAGAAGACACCTATACTTGTTTGATGCGTACACCTAAACGCGCATCATGCGTACACTTATATAAGCTAGAGATTGACGCGATCTTTAAGAGCTGATAATCCATAAACAGCTTTCAGCACAATATCCATATTTTGTACATAGCTGAATTGATTGATGCAATGTTTCTCTCATTATATTGAGCAGTTTGAAAGAAAAGTTTATCGAGGAACGGCTGACAATATCACCGACCAGATGAGCACTGTAGCAACTACGCATTAGCAGTTGTCAGGTCGCCAGCTAATGTTGTGATTGCGTTTTTAGTAGGCGACTCTGCATGCAGAGTCGATCAGTAATGACGCAATTATGAGTATTGTGTCATTAGTAGTTGCTATTGCAAGTATATCAAAGATTCAAGATTAAGTAGTTGCTTATAAACCACAGCGGCAGATATCTCTGACAGATACTTCAAATCGCTCAAATGTCGTCAATAGCGTTGTAGTCCGTACTATAAGGCCTGGTATACACGACCAAGTTTTCCTTGCCAAGTTTTCATATATCCGTGTGAACGACTGACCACAATTTTCTAGAAATTCTCCGGTTGTCCAGTTTCTTAGGTCGTGTGAATGAGTAACCAGTTGTATTATAGAATGACATCGCTGCTTTTTATAACGGGGAAATTCTTTTCATATGGCCTGTTATACTGAAGATCTGGGGCACGCCGAATAAAATGAATAATGTATTTGGTCTGCTTCTTGTACTTTTTGTAGTAATCTACAGACTAGTTATTCCAAAGGCTCTCCCGAGGTTGTAATCAGCATAGCAGTATCGATACGGCTCTGTTTTACACAGTTCACGTGGTGCAGAGGAGAGTTCAACTGTTCAATGTGTTTGTGCAGCTCCGTTCTTGATGTGCACACACGAACAATTACTTATTTATGGCTGTGATAGGTGTTCACGTTATTTTTGGGGCAAGCTCAAATTTTGCCGTATTTCGCAATACACACGTCTCAATTTACGTTGAACATTGTAAAATTGTCACGAAAAACTGTCGAAGGTTTTAGCATAAATCCTAGATGACCGCCGGAGCTTCTGACCAATCGGGGTCATTAGGGAATATGAATTACAACTCATTGGTCCAAATCGGCACGTGAATTTTCCATTTGAACGGTACCTCTGTGTCGGAGAAATTGAGCCAAAAAAACTGACGGAAAGAATAATACTAATATTACCAAGAGACTAATAAAGATCTTTATTTCCCATCGGTAACTAGTTTGGCTATAAGCTAACCTTCCACTGGGCAATCACATTCATACACATATACATATAGATCGCAATCATATACTAGTACGTCCGTAGTTTTTGTTGTTGTTGTTTTCAGCCCCACAAAGACTTTTACATTTGCAAAAGATCCTTACATGAAGTATCTACCCTAATTTTTCAGGTCACTGGTATATTAATTTACTGTGAGTTTTGCTGTGATTATTCACACATATGTGTTTCATAATTTGACTTTGTAATATTTCTCCACTGTCTCAGGTGAGGACAAATGCACGGGTTCTAGAGTAGAACTGTACAACGGGTTCCCCACACCGATCAGTGCACCTGATGATCAGGTATGTGGTCAGCTGACACATGGACGAGAATTCCTGTCAAAGTCATCCAGACTAGTCATCAGGTAAAAGTCCTCAAAGCTATATGATTCACTGTTGATATTCAATCACCCTCAGAGATAGCTCTGGTATAGCCTTGTTCTATACTACGTGAGAACAACGCTATGGCTGCAAACCAATCACCAGATCGAGTTGTTGGGAAAGTGCCGTACGGGCAATATTTGCCGAACCAATTGACCATAACCAATAAAATAATTCGATTCTATGTCCACTTACCTTTCATAAACACCTTGTTTATCAGCGACTGTCCATTTTTAGTTTTGCAAGACGTCTAAACTTGGACGAGGGGGGTAAAACTGTCCACATCGCCGTTGTGCGTTTAGTGTTTATCGCGAGTTCTTGTGGCGCGTAATCAGCGTTCTGATCGATGTAAAGATGGCGGCGATGTGGACAGTTTTACCCCCCTCGTCCGAGTTTAGATCTCTTGCCAAGCTAAAAACGCACATTCACTCATAAACAAGGTGTTTTATGAAAGGTAAGTGGACATAGAAGCGAATTATTTTATTGGTTATGGTCAATTGGTTCGGCAAATACTGCCTGTACGGCACTTTCCCAACAACTCGATCTGGTGATTGGTTTGCAGCCATAGCGTTGTTCTCACGTAGTATAGAACAAGGCTATACCAGAGCTACCTCAGAGAGAGAGAGAGAGTGAGAGTGAGAGAGAGAATTAAGGTTTACCGTGCATAACTTTCAACATTCAACACAGCCTAAATATAGGCCTACTTCTAGCAGAGATTGAACTGTATTCTCATTTTTATGCCCAACCCCCCTCTAATTAGAGGAGTCATAGGAATCACTTTGTCCGTCCCTATAGCCTAACTTGTCCGGATTATATCGCTACTATTTGATCGAAACTTTCTTTGTTTTTTTTTTCAAATTCAAATCTATTATCCGCATAATTATATAATACAAACTAGCAAAGTGGGCATGACGAGGAAACGTAAGTTGCAAGAGACATAACGAGGGAAGGGCCCTGAATAGAATACAGAAATTTTCACCCTACAAACTCAGTAGTATAGTAAGTGCATTTCGAGGGCAGTCCGCCTCACTGCGCATGCGCGAATGAGGTGAAATGGGGCGTTGCACAGGGCGGTGTGTGAAGGTGTCACTTCCGGTCTGGATGAATCGGGCGTGCCCATGAGGGGATGGATTCCTCCGTGGTGATGCGGTCTGGCGGTGATAAGGTCTGCCTCCGCGGACCGAAAGTAGTCCCAAAACTGTGGGTTTTCGTGAGAATATTCGGCAATCTGTAGGGACCGCTAGTGTACCGATTGGGTCGAGTGAGGTATCAATATGAAACAGTCGTGAGGGAGTTTTCAACGGGCTGGGTGTGACGTGGAACTGACGTCATTCTGCGCATGCGCAGTAGAGAAAGGGTATGGAAATGGACGTTTTGGGGTCTAGGTGGGCCACTAATGGGCCGATGGGGTCGAGTGAGGTATCAATGTGAAGCCTTCGTGAAGGGGCATCCGAAGGGCTGGGTGGGGCGTGGAACTGACGTCATTATGCGCATGCGCAGTAGACAAAGAATATGGAAATAGACGTTTTGGGGTCTAGGTGGGCCACTATTGGTCCGATGGATTCGTATGAGGTATCAATGTGAAGCCTCCGTGAAGGGGAATGCGAGGGGTGAGGTATCACATGCATCTGACGTGATTCTGCGCATGCGCAGTAGACAAAGTGTATGGAAATAGACGTTTTGGGGTCTAGGTGGGTCACTATTGCTCTGATGGGGCCGAGTGAGGTATCAATGTGAAGCCTTCGTGAAGGAGCATGCGCAGACAGGGAATTGTAGGAAAAGGGCATTGGAAGGAACGTGTTGGGATCGAGAGGGGCCGCTTGTGGTCTGATGGGGTCTGATGGCATCAGACTGGGTGGATATGGGGTAGGAATATCGTGATTGTGCGCATAAGCATGCAGGGAATTGTGGGAAAAGGGTATGGGAATAGACATTTTGGGGTCTAGGTGAGCCCCTGGTGGTCCGATGGAGTCGTAGGAGGTCTTATGTTGAAGCATGCGTGGAGGAGCATCCGACGGCATGGAGTATTGACGTCACTTCCGGTTTCACTAAAACTACCTCCGAACACAGAGTTCTCCGGCCCGCCTGACCCTGCGCGAGCACGCAGCGCGCGGGTTTTCTCTGGCCGCGCGCGGGTTATCCGGCCGCACGCAGGTGATATTACATCAAAATATTATGTTTGTTCTACGTGTCAAATTTTAGATATATTAAAAATATTGTTGAAAGCCACGTTAAATTCTATTCACTCACTCACCCTGTACTATGTGCCTGTACATGTAATCTCTCCATGTATATATACTCTGCCAATGTACATGTTCTTTACCCAAACTCTTGCGGGAACAACACAGTATCCTGATAATATAGACAGATGAGAGAAAAAACAACAACAAGAAAGATGAGAGCTCAATCATTTTATTCTCCCCTCCATCATAACATACCCACGCTGGGGGGAGCCGCGTTGGGTATGTTTACAATTCAAGAAGACGGATCAGAGGCTGCCATTTGGCGCTGTCATATTCCTTGTTATCCATTAGATGTATTCTCGGCTGCTCTGTCCAGTCAGAAAGTTCCACCTTTTTGTTCTAGTCCTCATCGGGCAGGCCTGGATATTCTTCGGGCAGCATGTCCTGAAACAGTTGTTTGCGCATCCTGGTCGCATTTTACAGGGCCTCGGTGGATGGTAACCCCATATCCTCTTCCAAGTGACGCTTGGTCTTCATGATGGACCTGTGCGTGGGGTCGCGTTTCATTTCAAGGGGCAGCAGGCTATACCGTTTATAGATGGCCATGGCTGTTTTCCTGATGCAGGGGCGCATTTGGGTGTACGCCTGTTGTAAGTTATCCCCTCCGGCGTCCTCGATCGCTGCAGCGTGTGTATTGATAGCTGCTGTGACAATACCACCCCAGAAGGTAGGTTCTGCCTCACTTTCCTGGGATGTAAGCTGACAACATGAGGTCAAGCTGTCCGTATCAGTAGTTAGACTCTCAGCAATCTCTGTTTCGGTATCAGTCGATACACTCTCAGCAGTCTCTGTTTCTGCATCAGTCGGTGGAATCTCGTAAGTCTCTGTATAGGCTTCTTGTGCCTCGGAGTACGGATGGAAAGTCTTCTGGTGTCGCATCATATCGTAATGTCTGGTGAATGGGCGTTCGCACACAGAGCAAGTGTAAGCCATGTGGACGGTTGAACGTCGAATGTGCGTATTTTGGGAATACACTTGCTTTATAGACAGCAACGCCCGTCAACGCTTAGCTTAACGCTTCAACGCCCTGGTGAAATAGCTCAGAAGCCCTGATTTTTCTAGACACCAATATATCGAAATGCTGTGACGCCCGTCAACGCCCCTCGTTACGCCTTAACGCCCGTCTTACCGCCCGTTTCAACGCCCGTCTCCATACCTATCTCAACACATTATGCATTGTCAACTGGACGTTGATGTTGGAGATCGAAGAAGATAATTTCCCCTCTCCAGCTGGGTCTCCATAAAGGTTTGAAATGCCTCATGCAGGGTCAGCAGATTCTGGGCATGGGTACCCTCTTCGGGTATTATCTGTTTCTTATGCAGAAGAAGACATACCCGTGTCACCCATTGAATGTCATCTATGAGCGTGGTAAGATGAGAACGCATGCGTTGCTCGTTCATCCCACCTTGCGCTGTATCAATAATAGCATCGACATTGGCTTGACGTAACGCTTCGGCTAGAATATCCTCGTTGTCGGGTTCAAACAAGTTGGACTCTGCAGTGTTCATGGTGAAATGAGGGGACTGATGCCGTGTGGTCTATTTATAGTGAGACGCTTTTGATCTTAATGATGCGTTCGAACAAATGTTTCTTTTGTGCTATTGCCCTGGCATACGCCGCTTTCCAGTTCACGCCCGAGGTTTTCAACATCGTCGCTGTTCTTTCGATTTCCATATGGACTGGGTCCTTGTCCAGCAATTTCATATGTGTCAGGAGGTGGGCATACTGCTGACGTAAAACCCGTCGTAGTCTGGGTGCCAATGTGTTATGGGCTAACACTGCGGCTTCCTCTTTCGAATACCCTTGGTGTTGAAACTTGTTTCCTGTGGCCTCCAACATCTCACCCAGCTCGGCGTCCATACTTTCTTTGGACAAATCCTTCCATAGCATCGAGTTCACATTATGTTCATTCCCTTGTACGGGTTTGGGTTGGTCCTTCACGGTTGGGTGATATTCCGGGACTGATGGTATGAAGGGCACCTGTTGTACGAGGGCGGGTTGCTGCTGGTGAACGGGTGCGGGATGGTGTAGTAGACGTTGCGGTGATGCCTCGCCGGATAATAGGTGGGTCGTCAGCCGACGATCTTCGGGGGTATGGGCTTTTAAATCTACGAACAGGTAGCCATACGAACGACTTGTCGCTCCTTGAAACGCCTGCATGAAATGGTCGATGTTCTGAGGATATATTCGACTACCAAACACACGGATTTGTGCTCTGTCGATGGGATTGGAGAACAACACAAAGTATTGGCAGTTCAAGGCAATATCTCTGGACGCCTTCCCTTGAGGAAAGAGATTTTGGATCAAATAGATGACGGACAGATTCCGATGATGGGATCCTTTGGTAAACAAGTCGGCGATTTTCGAATTGTCCTTGGCCGCACTAATTAGGTCATCGAGCACTACCACGTTGGTCTGCTCGGAATCGAAGTAATACGGTTCGTCTATGTCGTGAGGAATCCCTGGGACGAAACTCACATTCTGTAACCTTGTAGTTTCGTAGGCGGGCTGCCATTGGCTATAACACCAGACAACGCGTGTATAACGGATGGGCCCTTCCTCTAAGAACTTCATCACCCAGGACGTTTTTCTACACCCCGTAGGGCCGCTCACCGTCATGGTATAGGGATGTTCCACTCTACTTGGTGGACCTATAGCGGGACTCGAGGGTGTCTCTTGTCTATGCATTAGACGCATATGTCTGAGCATATTGTCGCGACGAGAGAAGGTTCTCTGACAGAACGTACATGTACTCGGTGAGCGGGTGGATACAGACTGAGGCTAATGATGTGCAAACGACCTTATATGACCACTCACTCACTCACTCACTCACCGTCGTTAGTGCGTCCATGCGTTAAGACGGGCGTTAGCACTCACTCACTCACTCATTCACTCACTCACTCACTCACTCACTCACTCGCTCCCTCACTCACTCACTCAGTCACTCACTGACACACACTCACTC
The DNA here is from genome assembly GCA_036873755.1 of Hanleya hanleyi. Classification (NCBI taxonomy): domain Eukaryota; kingdom Metazoa; phylum Mollusca; class Polyplacophora; order Lepidopleurida; family Hanleyidae; genus Hanleya; species Hanleya hanleyi. The sequence goes on from JAVTVY010007066.1 coordinate 22,932, forward strand.
CCTCACTCACTCACTCACTCACTCACTCACTCACTCACTCACTCACCGTCGTTAGTGCGTCCATGCGTTAAGACGGGCGTTAGCACTCACTCACTCACTCATTCACTCACTCACTCACTCACTCACTCACTCCCTCACTCACTCACTCAGTCACTCACTGACTCACACACTCACTCCCTCACTCACTCACTCACTCATCGCATGTTCCACGGATGGAACAACCCGGATGATGAAGAGGACCCGGATGTAAAACCAGGGTCCCCGGATGTAAAACACGGGTCCCCGGATGTAAAACATGGGAAAACCCACTAGGAAACCCAATTCTCGGGGATGGAGTAGTCGCGAGCTCGGAGTTCGGGGATGGAGTAGTCGGGAGCTCGGAGCCCGAGGATAGGGCAGGCGGGAGCTCGGAGGCCCAAAATAGTTACTTTCTATACCACTCGTAAACGACCTTATATGGCGGTACCGTCCTGCAAAATGAACCCCTTTTATAGGGAAAACATTGGCACTGAGCTATTTATAAAACTTGGCTCCCAGCCAATGGGCTTTCGCCCAATATAAATCTTGGCACCCAGCCAATGCTGATGCAATCCGGTATGTACAGACCCTACAGGGCCGAGAAAGGCTATCTATTGGCACGGAAAGGGCCGAACATGGCCGGAGATGACCGGCGCCACCAGGGGCGCCATCAATCCACGTGACAACTTCCGGTGATCCCACGAGCGGCCGGAGAAAACCCGCGCGCGCGCGCGGCCGGAGAAATTCCGCGCGCTGCGTGCTCGCGCAGGGGCAGGCGGGCCGGGGAACTCCCCGTGGGAAAGTGGAACTCTTCTGTGTTCGGAGGTAGTTTTAGTGAAACCGGAAGTGACGTCAATACCCCATGCCGTCGGATGCTCCTCCACGCATGCTTCAACATAAGACCCCCTACGACTCCATCGGACCACTAGGGGCTCACCCAGACCCCAAAATGTCTATTCCCATACCCTTTCCCCACAATTCTCTGCCTGCGTATGCGCACAATCACGATATTCCTACCCCATATCCACCCAGTCGGATGCTTCCTCACGCATGCTTCACAACGATACCTCGCTCGACCCCATCAGACCACTAGCGGCCCCTCTCGATCCCAAAACGTTCCTTCCAATGCCCTTTTCCCACAATTCCCTGTCTGCGCATGCACAGAATGACGTCAGTTGCACGTGACACCCATCCCTCGGATGCTGCTTTACGAAGGCTTCACATTGATACCTCACTCGACTCCATCGGACCGATAATGGCCCACCTGGACCCCAAAACGTCTATTTTCATACACTTTGTCTACAGCGCATGCGCAGAATGACGTCAGTTCCACGTCGCATCCAACCCTTCGGATGCTCCTTCACGAAGGCTTCACATTGATACCTCACTCGGCCCCATCGGAGCAATAGTGGCCCACCTAGACCCCAACACGTCTATTTCCATACACTTTGTCTATTGCGCATGCGCAGAATCACGTCAGATGCATGTGATACCTCACCCCTCGGATGCCCCTTCACGAAGGGTTCACATTGATACCTAATACGACTCCAACGGACCAATAGTGGGCCACCTAGACCCCAAAACGTCTATTTCCATATACTTTATCTACTGCGCATGCGGAGAATAACGTCAGTTCCACGCTCCACCCAGCCCTTCGGATGCCTCTTCACGAAGGCTTCACATTGATACCTCACTCGACCCCATCGGCCCACTAATGGCCCACCTAGACCCCAAAACGTCTATTTCCATACCCTTTCTCTACTGCGCATGCGCAGAATGACGTGAGTTCCACGTCACACCCAGCCCGTTGAATACTCCCTCACGACTGCTTCATATTGGTACCTCACTCGACCCAATCGGTTCACTAGCGGTCCCTACAGATTGCCGAATATTCTCACGAAAACCCACGGTTTTGGGACTAATTTCGGTCCGCGGAGGCAGACCGCATCACCACCAGACCGCATCATCACGGAGGAATCCATCCCCTCATGGGCACGCCCGATTCATCCAGACCGGAAGTGACGTCATACCTGCGCAGAACACCTTCACACACCGCCCTGCGCAACGCCCCATTTCACCTCATTCGCGCATGCGCAGTGAGGCGGACTGCCCTCGAAATGCACTTACTATACTACTAAACTCACTTCCTCAGCTTACCTTTTCCAAGACATAACAACGGTATACGGAAGATACGTAGGTTCTAAATAGGTTTAAAAGTGATGTACATGTATACTGGAATGAATTACCCGATTAGTATAATAATAGGAAAATATTCACATAGTACTTTGTATACCTGACGTGCATATTCATGAGAAATCAGGAACACATAAATACAAAATATGTCACATAGATTCGCGTTCGCTACAATGTCGATACATTTTGGTATTCCTAATACTACATACGCGATATTAGGAATGTCTGGTTCCAGCGCATGTAAATTTCTGTCTAAACTCCGCCCCGCTCACGTGACGTTTATTCACATAGACCGGCGTACATAGCGCGAAGAAAAGGTCTGGTAACTCTGTATTTAATATTCACAAAGAACAATGGAACATCCGCGAGACAAAGACAAAATTAAATGCTAAAATACAGACAATTCACAATGTTAAGTAGGCAAATAAACCACATCTGTAACGATTTTCAGTGGTACTCGTTTAATTAAAATAAGCGAAACCAGAGTTACAAAACCAGTTTCTCACACAGGGAATCGCGATCCGTTTTGAAAATGATGAAATGAAATGGAAAGTTCTGACGTTAACCACGTTAACTATGTGGTTAAAAAATATGGATGAGAAAGTCAGTTGGTGTAAGTAATTTTAAAGATGTAATCAGCCTCAAATCTAGGCTGGATTCGATGTCTCTCAAACTCAGTAAAAGTGACATATGTTACAACAGGTACAAAATGAAACACATTTAACCACAAATAAAACTAAACTTGTTTCTACCACTCACGAGAAAATAGAAGGAATTGATCTTTAAAAATAAACGCCATGGCACGACGGTGTCAACAAGCGTATACAGGTGTGGTGCATTCTGCCAACGTATGTTATGCGACAATATCGAATCTTAGGCAGGCGCATGACGTTCTCCCACGGCTACAGCTGTTCAGCATTCAGATTCGTGAACGTCGCTACGTCAATCATACGTCACGCACTGACGTCATTTTCCTCCTCGCGTGGCGAAACAGTAAACACGTCGAATCGAGCAGAGTTACAAATTTATCTTTATTATTATTATTATTATTATTATTGCATCCGTTGAATATGGCGATCCCACTATCATCAAATATAATACATACGATGCTTTAGTAATCTTCCCTGCTGAATCCATCAATTTTGTGGCTGATTACATCAGTAGTAAGGGTGCCCGTCGGTTGTAGTTTTGATCGATTTTTTAGACAAAGGATATGACATAACAGAGAACAAGGGGATGGAACAATGGGTGTACCTCATTTACCATGGTGACGGCAACAGCTGTGGTCGGCTGGATCCAAATGGATACCAGCTGTTACATCGGGAACAATGGCGTATTGTATGGCTGCTTTCCTCGAAACAAAAGGCTATTGTGTTTGAAAACAAGTCGCATTGTGTAGGTACATAATGGGAACAATGGTGTATTGAATGGCTGCATTTCGCGAAACAAAAGGCTATTATATTGAATGGGGGTAACAGATCCGGTGTGTTTGAAAACAAGACGTATTGTGTATGTACATAATGGGAACAATGGTTTTATTGTAGGGAGGCTTTCCGCGAAACAAAGGGCTATTGTATTGAATGGTGTAACAGATGCGGTTGAAAACAATGCGTTGTGTGTAGGTACATAGAGGAACAAGGGGCGGTATGTTCTGTTCGAAAACAATACGTATTGGGTTGGTGCATGTAAAGTCATTGTTTAAGAAAAAGTTGTCATGGTGACAGGCTAGAAGGATTGCTAATAATACGCAACTGTACATTACCGTAGTAGCATCTCAAGGCGTTGATGCGAGTGTCTTGAGATGGGTGAGTGTTCATTTAAAGACGTGGATGAGGATGCCTTTAGAGGAGAGAGGGTAACGATGCAGCGCCCAAGATGTGATGGGCGTCTTGAGACGTTAGTGTAAGTGATGAATTACTTAATTTTATGGATTATTTGAAACTGAAAATATTGCATTTTTTTACTTCTAAACTTATGCTCCATATTTATTTTATAGATTTCTCTCCAGATTTGCGCGATTTGCTCCAAATCATTTTGCCATTTTATTTGTATATTCTCAAATTTGATTTTTCGGCCTTATAACATCAACTTGTAAATAAATTTTGAACTTTCTTAATTCAGCAGTTTACCTTTGGTTACCGACATCTCCAAATGTGTTGACTTAGTAATACATTTTTCTGGAGTTTAATATTCACGATAAGAGCGAAATACATGAGGACATTTGTGATGTCGACTTTATACGAGTGCAGAGTCTGAGATAGGAGATATGGCGTAATTCGTGAACAAAGATGGAGTAATTGGTAAGTATCAAATGTGTATACGATCGTTGTATATGAATAGAATGGAAGAGACAGGGTTACAGTTGTTTCTATTGCGGTCCCTTAAGCCTAGTATCGGTTTTTCGAGGCAGTCACAGAATGGAATGCACCCTGATGATGGTGTACGTGAAATTGGCGCTCTCGTTGAATTATTTCCTGTTTTACTGTTTTCTCGTCAATATGTGAGGAGATGACCGTTACTACCTGTCGTAGAAGCTGAGTGACAACCTCTGATGTTTACTTGAGAAATTGTGAGAATGCCAGTTGACTCAAAATAGTTCGTCAACCGGCACGATGTCGGAAACTGGCACCCCGTCAACATCTTTGTGTGTGGAAAATGGCGCCGAAAACATTAACACTGCCAGGGGTAAGGTGTCCGCCTCTAAAGATCCAAACCAAATACCAATTAAATGTGGAAAAAAGACAATTCTAACCTGGCGCAAGGTTCTCATGCGCAGGTATAACGAACATCTGCGTACGCTTCCGTTGGCACATGTGGAGTGGGCCGATACAGACAAATCTCATAACGTGATCAATGTTGACGATGACAACAGAACATTTTCCTACATGTTGCCACACCCACAGCTTCACAAAACTATCATCCAAGTGAGCTATGCCAACTCTAAGCTGGTTACCATGACCCTGTTCTATTCGACAGGCTGTCTTCTTGTTCAGGGCACATTGTCTCAACCCTGGTTATCACAAGAATTTACTGAACTGCAACAAATCGTAAGTAAAGCTGACAAAATTCTTGAAAGCAATACAGATCAAGCATCTGAGGCATTTGCTGACACTGAGATGTTATCTCTCCCACCAGTCATAGTGAATAAACATGTCGGTTCTACATGTAGTTCCGGAGAAAATACTGCGGTCGAGGTAATAGAGCACACCAAGCACCCAAGCCTATTCGCTTGTACTAGTAGTTTGAATGGTGACCTCTCGACAAGCAACACTTCAGTGGAGGAGTCTGCCTCCCACAATAGTGAAACTGCCCAGGTACATGATAACACTGCTATAGTTGGGACTGTCCCTCATGATAATCCACCACCTGTCCCGGAAATTAGTGGTACCGTAGTTGAAACCAATAATGTCTCACATGAAAGTTCTTCACCTGTCCCTGCACATCAGGATACTCTGACATCTGCTGACTGCACTGGAACACCTCCTTCTACCCCTTCACAAAACACACAATCTACTGAAACAACTGACGTCAGTTCGAGTGCAGCAAACCATTTTGAAGAGGCGTTCATCAGACTTGAAACACGTATGAGTGAATTTTTCCTAGACTTTATCTCAGTGGCTGAAGAATTCAGGAATCACAAGGTTCAGTCTGCCAATACATTTCGGGTGAAAATCACGAACATTAATGACAAACTATCAACCCAAGCCGACAAATTGAACAGTCTATCAGAAGTAATCAGTAAAGCTGACCGCAGTATACAGTCTAACCTACAGAAGCACAAAGCAACAAATCAAGACCTGATTAACAGAGTTACAACTCTCGAGGCACAATGTAAATCTCTCGACTCTATCTGCAGATCACAATCTGAGACCATTGCCTTGCTCAGCGCACAAGTAGAATCCATGGCCCACAATTCCAGCCCAACTGGAACCCATTCAGTACTAGGAGAAAACACTAGTCTGGCCCAGGTCGACTTAGCGACAATACATGGATCTCAGAACCGCTTCAATGTATTAGCTGATGAACTGGAAACTTCAACATTAACTTCAAATCATAGTGGCAGTCACTCTGCTACTCAACACTACAGTGAAATCAATACAGAGGTCCGTAACATTGTTGATCAATCTCGAGTTAGGCAAGCTTCCCTCAGCCCAGATGTGTCTACGAAGCCACAACAAATACGAGTTGGGATAGACGGCAAGTCGGACACACAACAGGTCTCCAACAACATAAATTCAATATCCTACCCAGGCAATACTACTGTACTGATACTCGGCGACTCGCTCACACGTCTACTGGACCATAAACGTCTCTCGCGTGATAACGAAGTTTGTTCGGTCCTGTCTCTTCCTGGGGCTTCATTCACCACCCTTGACAACCACATTTCCAAAGCACGGGTCGATCTTAACATCAATAATGTCATTCTCCATGTAGGTATCAATTCCTGCAAGCAGTCTCCGTACAATATCTGCTCATCTGACATAGTGAAAATTGTGCGCACGGCCAGAGCAAAATTTCCGAAAGCCACAGTCACAGTATCGCTGATTATACCTCCTCGAGCCAGAGGGAAGCTGTATGACTCAGTGGTTAAGGCTAATAGTCTGATCAGGCTAGTGTGTCAGACTGAAAACACACAGGTCCTTGACAGCAGTGTGGGCTACCTGAAATCCAATGGTGACCCAAATGCCCACCTCTACCATGATATGGTTCATGTAAACAGGCGTGGAATCGGTGTATTTGCCAAATTCATTCTCCAATCACTGTACAGAAACTACACACCCTATGGCAACCGAGAACAAAATCGTGGGAACTACCAACACTACCACAGTCCAACTTCTCCTTCGACCAATGACTACAGCGTCTACACACCCTCGCAGCAAATGCGACCACCATCCTTCAGTAGCAGGCCATCATACAGCCAGTCAGTGAGTTACCACTCTCCAGGAACTACTAATCTACAATCAAGTGAATGGCCCACCTTGATCCCTGCAACTGGTTCACACTATCCTGAGGGTCGACCCAGTGAGTGGCCTGTTTCGAATCTTGTAACTGGTTCACAACATCCTGATGCTCGTGTAACTTTCAAACATGATGATCCTCAAACTAGCACAACATCCAACTCGAGAAAAGAGTCCAGCTCCTCGGGGGACACTCGTCATATTGTCCAACAAATAGTTCAGTGCCTCTCTGCCATGCTCTAATAATTTCTCTCATTGGTTGATGTACAAAGTGTTTGTACAAAGTGAGAATCATTACTTCAACATATTCATTAATCTAATACGGATGATTTGTAATGAATATAGTAACAATAGTAGATAATTCTATATTTCAGAATAATGCGTTTATTAACTTTGTATGCCATACACTGAGTACTTGATTGACTGATGTACCCATATTCTTGTACAAATGTGGATCACTAGTCAGCCTATATTTTTATCAATTGAATGAAATGCATAATCATATGCACCTAGAATGTATATGGCACTTCTGCTTTACTGAACAATAATATTAGGTTCAATAATTGATAAACCTGTACAGGCAGTAAAACTGTGGAATATATTTGGTGTAATCTGAATGAGGTTAATATATATATATTTCTTTCTACGGGTTGATTCAATTCTAATTGTTATATGAGAATAACTTGGGTAATAGGATAGCCTACGACAGGCCATTTTAGTTGCATACATATTAGAATGGAGTGGTTTAGTTGTTCCTTCTGGAATGTACAGGGCCTTGATGAAGATAAGTGCTCTGACCGTGATTTTCATGATGCTGTTAGAAAATTTAGTTTCATCGGTCTCACAGAAACGTGGCAGCATTCTAATTTTAATGTTGACATTCCTGGTTATAAATTTAAGAATTTTAATACACCTCGTATTTCTGACCGGAGACCAAGGGGTGGTATTGGTATTTTGTATAAAAGTTCTCTTGATGTTCATGTTGTTCATGTTTCTGATCTTATGATATGGGTGAGAATCGAATCAAACTGTATTAACACTGAGCACGATTTGTATGTAGGTATTGCTTATTTCCGACCTGACAACTCTCCATACTGGAAACATTACACTGGTCCTGATCCTTTTGAGGAACTGGATACTATACTATGTAAATATGGCACTAAGGGGCACATTATTCTGGGTGGCGACTTTAACTCTAGAACCGGAACTCGGAGCGAGTTAATTTCTTCACAAGGTTCCCAACACCTCCCAGACCTACCCGAGGACACCTATAACTATGTACATACAATGCGTAAATCGCAAGATCCAATATTAAATACATTTGGCCGAAAACTTATCGAACTCCTTACTAACAACAAACTCATAATATTAAATGGCAGAACAGTCGGTGATGAACTGGGAAAGTTTACTTGTCATACTGGGCAGGGAAGAAGCACAAATGACTACGTGATAGTCTCGGAACTGTTCCTGTCTTACATAAAATACTTCCATGTATGCCCTTTGTTGTATCTGTCCGACCATTGCCAACTATTTTGTCTATCAAAGCTCAAGATAATGCCCGTTAACGAGCTTACATCCACAACTAACATCACATTTAACAAAATCAAGCTCAAGCGTAAATGGAACAAAAACAGTCCAGATAAAATTCAATATGAACTTCGAAGCGAGGAGATAAAACATCTACTTAACAACTTTATCATGCTACCGTATGCTCTTACAGATGCTGGGGCTAATCAGTGCTTACACGATTTTACTGATATAATTCAATTGCTTAATGCCAAGGCAACAACACAGGTCAAAATTAGCAAAGCCACTAAAAAGAACAAATGGTATAACGGCAGCTGTTATTCGGCTAAATATAAAATAAAAGGTGTTTACAAACTGTATAATGATAAACAGACTGACGATCATAGAATGTCATATCTTAAAACTAAAAAAGAATACAAAAACTTAGTGCGTAGAACCAAGTCACAGTACTATAGTAGCCTAATAGATAAACTACAAGATGCTAAAGAACGTGATGCATCTTATTACTGGAAACTCTTAAAAGAACTCGGCGGAACGCAAACACAAATAGACAGGATACTGATTGACAATCAAGCAATCGCTAGCCATTTTACCCAGCTTCTAGGCAAACCACAAGAGAACACGATGAACGCTAATCTCCCAGATAATCCATCCGCGGAATATGATAACAATCTAAACACGCCAATTACAGCCATCGAAATTCAAAATTCTCTTGCTGAACTAGGTAATAATAAATGCCCCGGTGAAGATGAAGTAAGTAATGAGCTGCTGAAAAGTGTATTGATCACACTGTGCGTCTTTTTAATATCATGTTGGACACTGGTTACTTTCCTACCCAGTGGCGTACTTCTACGATTATTCCATTACACAAAAAAGGAGATCGATCCAACCCTGAAAATTACAGAGGCATTGCTATTGGCAACGCATTAGGTAAACTTTTCACCAAGATATTGAACAAACGTATTTCTGAACATATAGAAGATACTGGTCAAATAAGTCCAAATCAAACTGGGTTTAGACCCGGTTATCGCTCGACAGACCATATATTCACCTTGCGAACAGCTATCGATAAATATAGTCATTCTAAGAAACCGCTCTACTCCTGCTTCGTCGATTTTCGCAAAGCATTCGACTCCGTTGACAGAAGTCTCTTATTTACTAAATTAAAAAAGAAAGGGATTACTGGTAAAATATTTCGACTCATTTCAACACTATACAGTGACTTATCATATCGATTAAAATTTAATGATGTCATGTCCTCAAATTTTAGAAGTGAAGTGGGTGTCCGACAGGGTTGCTGTCTGTCACCGACACTTTTTAGCATTTTCATCGATGACATCATGCAACTTTTTGACGATGGATGTATGCCTATTAACATAAATGGTCAAATGATATCGCATCTCCTTTTTTGCTGATGACCTCCTGTTACTGTCTGAATCGCAGGCAGGACTGCAGAGTTGCCTTGACAAACTTCAAGCCTATTGCGACGACAACAAAATGTCCGTCAATATGGATAAAACGAAAGTGGTTGTCTTCAAAAAAGGCCCACAAAATACTAACCAGAAGTGGAATATTGGTACTACTAACATTAGTCAAGCAAACGAATACCAGTATTTAGGAGTTGTGTTTTCCAGAACGGGACACTTTCGGCAAAATATGGAACATTTGAGTCGGAAAGCATCACGTGCTTCGTATTCGTTGATTAATAATTTAACTGATAAACACGTACCCATAAAAACAGGATGCCATTTATACCAAACACTAGTTAAACCTGTATTATTGTACGCCTCTGAGGTCTGGGGGTTGACGCCCTGCAGTACAAAAACATTGACACCATACCATTTGAGAAAGTTCAAAACAGATTTCATAAGAGGTTGCTTCAGGTCAACAGAGGAACGCACAATTGGGGTGTTCGAGCTGAGCTGGGCCTAAACCCTCTCTTTTACGATGTCGCTCTGAGGTCCGTGAAATACCTTAACTACATTGGGCAATATCACGACAGACTGTCTTTCCATGCCTTCCAGGAACAATTGCTACTAGCTGATAAGAACACTGGCTGGCTGTACAAACTGAAACATTTCCTAAGCGATAAATTAAATATAACCGACATAGATAACATGCATTATTCCTCACTTAAAACATCATTAGATACATATGTGAATTCATGTTTTGATCTATCGCTTCGTGACCATACGCAATCAAATGGATCCAGGAGTAAGTTGAGAACTTACAGATTGTTCAAATCAAATATTGAGTTTGAACCCTACCTATCATTGTGTAGACAATCTCCAGCTCGACAGTTCTTCTCAAAATTACGTCTCAGCGACCACAGACTAGCAATTGAGACCGGAAGGCATACTAGACCTATTACTCCTGTCGAACAACGGCTATGTAATAAATGTAATATTGTTGAAGATGAAATGCATTTTGTAATGTCCTGCAAAAAATTTGCAGATAGTCGATATGTACTATTTCAGTATGTGGTAAGAGAATATCCGGCTTTCATGAAATTAACAACTGCTGATAAATTTATTTTCATAATGTCATGCCGTGATAGTCCAACAATAATTAATACAGTGTGTTCAACACTCCTGAAATGGTACAGAAATGATAGCTAGTGACTGTTCTTTACCAAAGCTATATTCACGTTCAGATATACGCGTTCATGTATATAGATTACATGTGCTTCTGTTTTGCATTTCAGTATTTTACTGTTCTACTGATTTTATTTACTCTTGTACTCTGCCATATCTGGTGTTCGTACAATAAAATCTTGAATCTTGAATAGTCCTATGGTGTCAGGGTCAGGGTCAATGGCCTAATATTGACTCTGACTATTCATGCGATCATAGGAATACAAAATGAAAGGGAAAAAGCATGGAATGACCAAACTCTCTCCACAATGCTTTTCTTATGGAGAGACATTCCAAATTGATACATGTTAAGAATTAAAGATTAATTACGGCTAAAACGTAGCGAGTGGGTGTGCTTCCTATACTCAGTGACATATCGAATATTTGTATGTATTTGAACCTTATAAGATGAGAACATGTGATGCGAACATGTGCGCAATATGTGTTAAAAACTGACATAGCTTATCTTTCCTATAATGTTTGCATATAGTGTTATTAAAATATCGTATACTTTCACTTGAGTTTGAGTTAGTGTATGTGTATATACAAATGTATTATATATTACGATACCTTAATATTCCTTTTCAAATCCATCACATATAGTATCCAGAATGTAGCTTCATTTAGTGGACAAGGTAATGCCACTATTGTTCAACAAGAAATACGCAGTTGAGTACTCTCCATGTGTTTACATATGGAATACTTTAATACTCATTCGACAACAGCTGTGTCAGATATTAAACTATATCGGGAGTTCTCTATTCTTTTTACACAGGAGGGGTGGGGAAAATTGGCTGGGAAAATTAACATGAAGTATATTACGTATATGAATCAGTCAACCAAATGGCGGAACACAGTCTTACTGATAGTGAGGTGGCTTAGGGCCATATTTTGGGAAGAGCGTGACACGCTGTACCAAAGCACCAAACTTGGCACATCCATCACTTGAGACATATAGAACAATATCAGAAGGGGTGCCCGTTGCTCTGGGCTCTGTGATGCCCTCTGTCCCCCAAAAGGGCATCTGAGCGGCAATATTGTTATTCAAAGAATAGTTAGCCTCCCAACAGCTTCGTTATTTTAATTATCCTTAAGGCTGGAAAGCTGAACTTGCCACACTGTATCACTGGTTCACGCGCTACCAGAATATGTCACAAAATCCAAGATGGCGGCCATGATGACATCATTTTTCAAAAATAAGCCATTTTGTGGACGATTTTTTTGAGCTGATTTTTCCAATTTGTTATTTACGCAATTTTCTTCGCTGAAGCTGCCTGGTTAATTAGTAAATAATCATTTATTCGAGTAAAAAAATACTTTTGAGTACTTTTACGGAAACAAAACACATTAATTTTGAAGGAATACGAGGAAAACAGAACTTTCCAGTTACACCCTAATGTCATCCATTTTTAACTTACTCATGATGCTCTTCTCCGAGTATTATGGTACAGGCTCAAAATAACTCCAATATCATAAGCTACATGTATAACTGCGCTAAGTTACAGCTCTCAACATTTCTTCATTTTGGAGCACAAGGGAGAAGTTCTCTGAGAAGGAAGCGGGGCGGCTGAAACCACCTAAAGCAATTAGGTTTGCATAATCGCCTATGTAAAAGGACACAATCACCCCTTATCCATGTAAAACTTGACAATTCAGCTTTCCATCTCGTAAAATGAAAAAAAGATGGAAATGCTCAAGGCTGGCCATGTTAGTTTTTCTGGGTATTCTTGCATTTACCAGGTTTACCCCATGTTGAATTGTTTACTCCATCAGACGTCCTCGATGTTCATCCATTAACATCCGATGAGTTATTTGTTTGAGCTGATCCGACATCAGAGCTCCCGACCTAGCGTATCTAATTCCGCTTAAGCCGGTGCTAGGGGCCGTGTGGATACTTCATAATCTCCATAATATGAACCGTTACAATAAAAGCGCGGCTGAGATACTAAGGCTACGTCCGAAAATCCACCGTATTCTCGGATCTGCATGTTTGGTGCAGAGGGAAGCTTTCCTGTTGAGTCATATGGTTGCTTTTAAGTCGCCAGACGTAGTCAATTTATCCCACCTCTTGCTTATCGCTCCAATTTCAATCTTTCTAGTTTCAAGTTTGAGAGATGAATAGCTGAATTAACAAGTGCTACATGGGCCGAAACTTCATCTGAAGAGTGTGAGGGTGAACCTAAAAATCCCAAAAAGGGCATCTTACATCTGTTGGAGGCCGGAATGTTTTTCTGGAAGGCCGTGAAATAACGTGGGGATAGCTAAAAGAGCTATATGATCAGAGAAGGGACTCTAAAACGAAGAAGAAATCAAAAGGGCATTCAACACCCAATGAGGACCGGGAATATGCAACATACAATTCACATGTTTTTGCACTGGTCTATATATTGCCATTGAATGGCCACAGCTTTGGTCGAATGTTCTTGGGACTTTGTCAGAATGGCTGGGGGATTACAAAACATTTTCAGGGTAGCTAAGGGCCCTGAGAGAGTGAATAGATACAGGAAAGGGATCGGAATGTGCATGTAACGCCCATTAAGGGACAGGAACATAAAATTAACATTAAAATAACACTTGTACTTCTATCCATCGCCATTGACATGATTGGGAGTGCTCAGGACGATTTCAGGTTCAGAGGCAGATTGGGTGTAGCTTGAAAATTTTGTTTTTGGAGTATTTTCTTCAGAATTGGTGTAGTTTTCTACGTAAAAGTGCTCAATAATATTTTATATCACATCATATGATTATTTACTAATTTACAAGGCAATTTAGGCGAAGAAAATTGCACCAGTAAAAAGTTTGAAAAATCGATCCGAAAAATCATCAAGTGATAGATGTGCCAAGTTTGGTGCTTTGGTCCAGCGTGTCACGATCTTTTTGCTAAGCCATCTCACTATGGCCTTTTCCACATTTTACTAAAACAGTTCATAATTCAACCAAGAATACCTAACTTTGCGTTGTATGCTTTATCCAATGTGCATTTTCCAACAGCAAGTAATCCCAACAGCCGTCTATCACGCAACCTTATTACTTCCATTGACGGCAATGGTAACGTAATCTCGTCGAATAATTAAGTCTAGACTTCCATATTTCGGTACGAAGTATGTTATTTCAAGTGGCAAACTTCTTGGCGGGGTTGCCCATCTCGATTTTGAGTTATGCGCGCTCGAATAAAATGACGTCATAATTTTGGTCCTTTTCTCTGCTTTGAGGAAGCGGTGCACAGAC
>JAVTVY010007067.1:0-40047 GCA_036873755.1 Hanleya hanleyi
TCTTCTTACTGTGCAGACACCATAGCTGACAACAGTAAATGTTGCAACAATAGGTACGAAATAAACATTTCTTGACAAACTCAGTACATGCATGGAATTTTCTAAGGAGGACATTAGCTCTAATACACAGTTTGCGTTTCTGGGAGTCAATATCTTTGTCGTCAGACAGATTATCGGTGATGATATGACCAAGGTATGTAAAGAAATGAACAAAATTGAGTTGAATTCCACATAAGTGTAACGGAGGAGGGTTGAAATCCTTGTACAGTTTGGGTTTAGCGACAATGCATACACTTTTCTTAGGATTAAAAACAACGTCATGGGAAGTAGAGTAAGTTTCAAATACACTAAGAAGTGATTGTAGAGCTTTAGCCGAGGGGCAGATAAGACATATATCGTCAGCATAGATAATGTGGTTTATGAATATACCACCAATATTGCAACCCACTTTAGCATCAGTGAGTGCCACATCAACATCGTGGATATAAACAGAAAATAGCAAAGGAGAGAGTAGCCCGCCTTGCCGCACACCATTGGAGGCCCCAAAGATATCTGAATAACCGGATCCCCATTTGACAACAAATTGCTGGGTTTTGAACCATACATGTAGAAAATTTACAATGTAAAGCGGAACATCACGTTGAATAAGTTTGTTGAAAAGCGTCCACTGGTTAACCCTGTCGAAAGCCTTGTAGTCCGGGATGTTAGGGCATAAAAAGGACTGTTTGGTTCAGATTCTTCCAAAAGCACCAAATTTGGCCCATATGTCGGCCATACAATACCTTTTCGATTTTTGACGGGCGCCAAGGTAGTCGCCTCCTGGGGCCGCCATATTGGCGAAATTCATAATGGCCGCCACCCGGGTTAGAGGTCAATCGTATTTAAAACAACAAAATGGTTAGAATCATGAATAACACAACTTTTTAGTGGTTATCGGTGTCGGGGAATCTGGCTCTGATCTTATTTAACGATTTGAGGTCAAGGTCACCCTAAACGTCATTTTGGGGTAAAATTCGTCATTTTTAGTGGTTTTTAGTCGAGATATACAAACTAACTCATTTCATCGATTTTCGGGGTTGAGTAACCCGAATCTAGCCATATTTTGACAATTTGAGGCAATATTGCATGTGAGGTTCACGACAGAGGTCACCCAAAACAGAGATCAACCAGAGGTCAATTATAGGAACACCAAAAGAGCTAGAATCACAAATAATACCATAGGGGCCGTATGAACCCATGTACTTCAAGAACCTCATGGTACTCATATGAACAGTCACAATCAAAGCGTGACTGAGATACATCATTCTTTAGATGACGACTTTGCAACGAATATTATGGATTAAGAATACTGATCAGCGATACGGATTTGATATTTTGGAACATCATGATGTCTTGCTTTTATCATTGAAAACTGTTGACCGCTTCTTCTTGCAGGAAACAAGCCTATGTTTATGTATACTTTTGTCTTTTTGAATTTGGTGCTAATACTGTTATATGGAAATGGAATAGGTCTTTGGATTATGGACGCGGATATTCTCTAATGGACGACGGCTGGATTATGAATGACGGACTAGACGCTTGTAATTGTGGCATCGGAGAATTAGATTCTGACCTTATTTTGACGATTTGAAGTCATGGTCACCTCATTTGAGAATTAAAGGTCAAAGACCAACAGTTGCTACTAAAAACAATCGAAACAAGATTATTCAGGAACAAATGTTACTAAAATACTTCGGAGATGACATCTGCTGACAAAATGCTATAACTATGCCGCTACGTGCATTTAAATGTTCAAAATACAAAACAAAGACCTCTTAAGCAACAGTATATCAATGATTACTTCTACTACCTATGCCTTCTGGCTTGCGCTCTATGATGCCAGCAATAAATAATACTTGTCATCACCGCCCTCGTTATTAACGCACCCACCTTCGCATTTGCAGAGGGTCGTGTTTCGGACATCGGCACAGTTGCATTTGCACCTTCCCGTGCATGCCTTGAGTCAGCCGCAGTGCATGAGGATGGCATATGCCATAGAAGTGTCGCTAAGAGTGGTCCATAGCGGTTGCCATGTACTGGTGCAATCTTTGTGCCAGCTCCACTCACTGAAGTCAGGGATTTCCTGCTGGAGTGAAGCGACTCTAGTAGAAACTGGCTTGCAGTAGCGCTCGCTTGGGAGGTGGGATGTTTTCCAGCGATCTGGTTGCAGTGGTGAAGAGGTGATGGTTGGCCTCATTGACACCGGCTGCATCACATTTCTTGCTGTACATTAGTACGATGAAGCGTTCTATAAGCTCCATATGCACGGACTCGAGAGTGTCAGGATCATGCGTGAGAGCCACTAGTGCGTCGGTGGGGTGCGATATGCTTGTACAGGCTACCCAGGCGGTCTTTTTGCCACATCCAAGAAACTGTGAAGTCGTCCTGCACCCCGTTAAGCTGTGAAAGAGAGGTAGTGCCACGGACTTTGACGGGTCTAGATCGGAACAGATGGTTTGGACTGGAATACCACAATACTTTTTCCGGAACCCCTAAAATCCTGAAGTATGAATGGATCAGCGGCTTCTTAAAAAATGTTAACAAAAAGGAGCCGTTCTCATTCATCAGCACACAGATCTCCAAGACGGACATGAGCGGAAAGCTCCTTCTGTGTACCCGTCTTGAGTCCTTGTTCTTCAACAGGCGTTGTGACCTCACAATACTTCAACTGTGCAACCATTCCGAGGCGGACACCAGGGTCCTCTTGCATCTAGCACATGCCACGGAGGAGGGTCATACAACAGCCTATGTTTGCACTATGGACAGCGATGTCCGGTCTTTGGAGACCCTCGGTCTATCGGAACTCTTGGTGGACTTCGGTACTGGGGAAAAATATTGTGACATTCCAGTCCATACCATTTGCTCCGATCTCGGTCCGTCAAATCCTTGGCACTACCCCTCTTCCACAGCCTTACTAGGTGCGACCCGACTTCACAGTTTCTTGAGAGCGCAAGCCAGAAGGTATAGGTACTAATAATCATTGGTATATTGTTGCTAAAGCGGTCTTTGTATTGTATTTCGAACATTTATGTACACATAGCGGCGTAGCGGCATAGTTATAGCATTTTGTCAGCAGATGTCATCTCCGAAATATTTTAATAAAATTTGTTCCTGAATAATCTTCTTTCGATTGTTCTTAGTGGTAACTGTTGATCTTTGACCTTTGACCCCAAAATGGGGTGACCTCAAATCTTCAAAATAAGATCAGAATCGAAGAATGCCACAAACCTCTATGGTATTATTTGTGGTTCTTTTGGTGTTATACCTACAATTGACCTCTGGTTCGGATGACCTCTATCGCGACTCTCAAATGAAATATTGCCCCGAATCGCCAAAATAAGGCCAGATTCGGGTTACTCAACCCTGGAAACCAATAGAATGAGGCAGTTTATATATCTTGCCCGAAAACCACTGATAATGACAAATTTGTCCCAAAATGACCTTTAGGGTGACCTTGAAGGGTGACCTTGACCTCAAATCGTTGAAATAAGATCACAATCAGATTCTCCGACCACCAAAACCACTAAAAAGTGCTATTATTCATATTTCTAGCCCTTTTAGTTATTTAACTACGATTGACCTCTAACCCGGGTGGCGACCATAATGAATTTCGCCAATATGGCCCGTCTTGGCGCCCGTCAAAAATCGAAATAGTATGCTATGGGCGACATATGGGCCAAATTTGGTGCTTTTGGAAGAATGTGAACCAAAAAATCCCTAACAGCCCTGACTATTGGTAGCGTCAAGAAAACACATGTAAACCGGACTACCTTGCGTAAAGTAAAAATTAGTAACCTCTTTGAGGACATAAATACACTGATCCGTGGACCGTTTAGGTTTAAAACCAAACTGATAGTCAGTGGTGATCAAAGCATCTTGACATTTACCAAGAATGACATTTTCAATTAATTTAGATATCACAGTGGCTATAGCTATGGGTCTATAGTTGTCAGAGCTAGTGATGTCACCAGATTTGTTTTTCACAATAGGATTTATGACAACATATGTCAGTTCCTGGGGAAGATAACCATGTGAGAAAAAAGCATTTATACACAATGAAAGATGGCGCATCAGAACAGGCGATGCATGCTGTAAATGTTCAGCGCTGAGTCCGTCGGGACCTGTCGCTTTACAAGTTTTTAACTTATTTACATTCTCAACAATGACATCCACAGATGTCACGTTTTCACATGGTTTACTATCAGAGAGAACATTCAACACCTTATCTTTATGCTCAAGAGTGCAGACAGAGTTAAGGAGAGAGTAAAACTTACTTCTCCACATATTAGCAATGTTCACTTCACCCTCGACAGCATCAATATTACATGGCAATGACATACGTTTGGAATTAACAGTTTTGACCTCTTTCCAAAAATCGTCAGTGTTATAACAAGAATACGGTTCGGCCATTTTGTCAGCGCGCAAAGACTCTTCGTTTTTCTTACACACTCTCAGCGCATATTTAAATTGACGCCTGGTGCGTTGCATATAATCGGCAACATAGCCGCTACGGGGACTGCCATGCTCTTTCCAAAGTACGAAGGCAACACGTGCATGAGCGTGTAAATCATTGACATGGTCATTCTAACCAGGTACCACATAATTACCGCGAGTTTTACGCTCGGCTAAGGTATCATTACCGGCAGTACACAGTGCACAGGAATTGAACCCTATGTTTCAATCTCATTATTTCTACCGAAATCATGTTTCATTTTACATTATATTCACACAAAAACGTCTATGATTCTATTTTATTTGTGCAAAGATTGGATAATTCAGTCCCCTTGTTCTTCCTTTTTTTTAATATCTGACAGAAAATCTCTTCGGTACTTTTAGATGCATAATAGACAGGTCCTTGACATCAGAACTGACTAATCTCTCTACTATATCAAATGTATTGCTTTTTCAGATAAGCTGTTCTGTGAGTGTGTGCTACAGTAATAACTGCCTGGACACGAGATCAGCCCTGTCTACGAGTGAACCCTACATTATACGTCTGCAGGTACACATCGTGTAGAACCAATTTCTCCCATGGCCTTGCAGATGCGCGATTTATCGTCCAGTATATTAGAGTTGTATAGAATCTGTATGCATTTGAGCAATTTTATTGAACGTATGACCACTACGGGCCCCTGTTGGAACCAGAATTATATGCGTGTATTTGGGATATCCAAACGAATTAAGCCATAGTTTGAAGTGGGGTCTACCCCAACGACCGGCGGAAAACAGTGGACACGCCGTAAGCCAGGGCCATGGTTTCGGCTTACTTTCGTGTACGCCGAGATGAGCAGCTGAAATTGCAACAATTTTACATGAACCTCAGTGAACAGTGTATATGGTTTCATGTGATCAAGAGCATCCGCCAGAAAATCTTGCATTTTCTTGCGATAAATATGAACTGCAAATAGTATACTAGTAGACCGACTCCTCTGGCTTAGTTCCAGAGAATTGCAGCATTTTTGTCCTTTGGCGTAACATTACCTTGCCATCTCAGATATGCTAAAAAACTTGCCAAAATATTGATAGTCAGAAATATTTCTGAAAAAAAATAGCCCATAACTACACGAACACGAGGAAAGCTCTGCATTTTGCACGACCGCGAGGCAAATTGGTTTTGCACCATAGTGCAGACATGACAGAGATGACCATTTTCATACAGCACAGATTTTTGTGATCACTCACAAAATTTGGAACATGGCAATTTAATTTGACAGTATTCATATGCTATATATTGGATGTCTTTGTTTGTAAACTTTTTTCCAGCTGTTTTCTTGCTAAATAATTGATAGTGTTTAATTCTGCTTTCTGCTACATGATAATATCTTATATCACTGTCATTACCGTACACCAGCAAATTCTCTAGATTATTATGATCATCACATGTCTTATATCCTTTTATAGATTCTCTCGCCACAAAGGATGGAGTTAAGGGAAGGTAATGAAGGGGAGATAATCAAGGTTACTTTGACTGCTCCTCCGCGAGTACTGTGTAGGGGAAAAACATTTGCGAACACAGATATCTGCGAAATTCGAATTACGACGGAGATTCCCACGAGGGGAGACAATTTGCAGTGCACAGACTGTGTCATTATACATCAAATTTTGACGGAATGGACAACAGAAGAGAACATTTTTCCTGCCTCGAATCGTGAATCTGCTGTTGAACCCTTCTGTGGAATATATATCACGGCAGCCAATTGGGAAACTCTGTTTACGATTCCGATAAAAGCTTCAATCGACAATAAATATGATGGCGATCGGACAGTAGATCTGAAAATTGGTACACAGTATTTGGTAAATGACACCCAACAAGATACGGACGAAGACAAGAATGTAGAGGTATACTTTGTTCTTCATTGTGTCAGTGGTTTGATTAGTTACATTTGAATCTGTTTGAATCTTGAATTACATTTAAGCCTTGAATCTGTGCACATCGGATACTGTTTATTGTAATACGATTAGCCAAATTGCAGCCATTCTGAAACAGGCAGTCGTTTTATGTTGGTAAAGATGGTTGGATGCACTTGGTTATTTACCAGACCATGTCACTGATATGCCCTACTTCTCTCCTGGTATTTAATAAAACTAGGTTCAATTGTGTTAACATATAATGAAGTATCATGAATCAGCCGAGTAGTGACCATGGCCTAGTTGTTCCAACCCACAAGTAGACAAATTTAAGAAACTCAAATGCTTATACTTCTGAAAAAGCTGAAGGGTCATCTTGTGATCCAAATTCCGTTTTTCTTCCAGATCCTGATTATTGACATGGACAGGTCAGCCCTCTGTATATCGGTAAATGATCCTCATATGACCACATTTGATGACAGGTATGTCTTCTCCAGGAGTGTTTTTGTTGATGCACGCCATGTTTCATACAATACATATTAATTGTTGAATGGATGCGCGGCAATCTTGCAAATTTTTTATTGTAATTATTTTTAATTCAAATACATAATGGGGGAAGTTTCAACCCTCTAGACCCAGGGATGAAGAAACATTTCAGGAAAATCATGCGCTTTGGCTGCAGTACATCCCAAATATACTCTCGCTGTCCATTTGCATATTATCGGCACTACATTACATTGTACATCGCAGGATATTCCATGTTTCATTTCGTCTACCTCTTAGGGGCCGTGTGGTCATATCATCCAAGTTGCCACATGAACAGGTACAATACAAGCGTACCTGAGATGCAACAAATATCACGAATCGTTAGATTCTTGATATGTGCTTTAGAATAGGTCAACCAGAAGACTATACTGTGAAGTCATGTGGCTCTGTCAGTATGTCGGCACCTCTTCCCACTTTCCCTATATGTGTTGTAATTAGAGATAATTTACCCATCACAATAATTTATGATTATATTTGGAGTCCTCCTATATTGTTAGGACTTAGGATCAAAGACTTCCTATATAGTTGACCCAATACGGGTGAGTTTTCACTCATTGATTGTGTTTACCGATTAACATAACTCTATAATCTTTTTCCTTTGTACAATGTTTTATCAGTATTTTAATATTTTTGTGCAAAGTATTATAAATGTTAGCCTACATGTATATTGCGCGACAAAGCCATGTCTATCCTTGTCTTCTCGAGTTATCAGATCAAGCAATTAACACGAAAAAAATAATATTTATTACAGGACTGATCAGTTTCATACTATGTGAAATACAGATTTATACATCTAAACAATGCACATTAGCCCTGACAATGCCATTCCAAAACCACTGAGCTAGTACAATTAAACCTCTTTCGCTCTGTTTATACATACCGAGTTTGTGTTCAATAGTTCTATGCTGATATATTTATAGTATGTAAAAAATTACATAAAATATTGATTTATTGAGCACAGGTTCCCCTAAGAATAATGGTATATTGAATATTTGTCATGCACTTAGTAAATTGTGTTAACATCGTCTTTCTGTTTGCAGATACTATAACAACTACTATGAAGGAGAATTTATCCTGTATCGACATTTGACTCTTCCATACGAGGTATACAAATAGCACTATCGGTTTGGGGAAACATTTATATCTTACACTCTCGTGTGAGATAAACTTGTTTTATGTATTTATTAAACTTTTTGTATATTCTTAAAATGGAGCTTAGAACAGTTCCTTAAACTCCATTTTATTTGATTTTTCTTGAACATGTTTCAATTATTTACAAAAAATGTATATTCTACTCATGGAGCTGAGAAAAGATAAACGAACTCCGTTTTATTTCTATACAGTTACTTGTGTATTTGGCCGACGATACTAGTTATTTTACTCATTAAATTCTAAGTTAATGTCTTCAATATGCGGATCACCGCTTTGATGTTTGATAGCTTTGATCTATTCTTTGAACTCTGAATACTTCTTGAATATTTGTTTTCTGCTGCTTTCTTTTTTACTCACCTGTTCCTTGAATTCTCATTTGAGAATGTTCTGGATACTCGTTTTGATTTTGATCATAGGATTCTGATTAGAAAGATGATTGTTATCCGCATTTCTTCTTGAAGTTTTTGTCCCCTGCAGGCTGATTTGTTATTTCCTTACGCACTCCGGCTACTAATTTGTTTTCTAAGTTTCAGTGTGTTAATTGTCTGTTGTGGACAAATTTAATTTGTCGACTTCTGATTTGCTAGTTAGATCTGATAAGTTTGTCCATGTTCTGATATGTTCCTTTAGCTTCGGATTTGCTTGTTTTTTCCTCTCAATTTGGTTTTAGTTGTAATTTGTCTTTCTTCCTTTGATGTTTAATGTTGTTTTCTTTTAATAGTTTAGTACCGATATTCTTGAAGTCACGAGTAGAATATTCTCAGCGAAACAATATTGACTTGTTTTTTTTTCTTTTTGACAGATCCACACTTTCTATCGTTCATGCGCAGGGCGCGCATCATGTAATTGTGCCATTGCCGCCAAGATTGGAGATGACGTCGTCATTGTTGATAAATGTGGTGCAACTCAAGATGCTAGTGCATTCACTCCTGTTACCGTAAAAATGTATCGAAATAATGAGCTTACTCCAGGAACGAGGATTATCAGTGAACATGGTGCCAGAAGGATTAAGGTAGGTTAATAGGATTAAGGTAGGTTTTCTTTCCGAAAATTTCAGCTTCGTCAGATACAAATTACATAGTCATAGAAAAACACCTCATGAAAATATTCTCTTGCTCCGGCTTGACTGACTGGGCCTGTTACATGCACTTTTAGTTGATTAGCTTTTTCGATATTAGCCAATCGCGACTTCTGTTAGAACGATGCTCGGCAGTCTGTATAAGTGATACAGACTTCCCAGGGGTATATTATTGAAATATATATGATGATTGTAGATAACTTCCCTGATTGTATCATCTCTGTTAATCATGTTAATTACATTTCACAAAGTAAATCTCGTAATGTGAAATCAGCGGTCGGTTTTATGTCGCAATCCTACACTTTCAGCAAATGAAAGTTCACTTCCTGATGTACACTCTTTGACACATGTTTTTTTTCCCGACATATTTAGATTATTTTCCCCACTGGGACAACGTTGGTAGTCAAGCCACAAACGATAGGTGATAATGATTACCTTAACGCCTGGCTGAAGGCTTCCGCTGCTGATTACAACCAAACTGTAGGTGAGTGCGCTCAGACATTCAGAGAATGTAACTATTCCTTGGTTATGTTGTCGGAGCAATATCCCTACAAATACTGATCTAATTGGGTTATAAATTGACTAGCAGATTCGTGGAGATGATTGCAAGATGTATGCAGCTGTTTATGGCAAGTTTGTATAAGCGTCAAATTAGCGGATCTTTACATTATGGGATATCTGTCCATCCGTCCGTCTCATGTCCAGTAAGTGAAACGCTGACTCGGGGAAAAGGACCTCCTAATGTAACCTGTTTGCCTGTCTTTTGTGTTTTTATCTTTTCACTCTTCTGCGTAGTTTCTGTGACAACGAAATGCCTGAAAATTCGTTTAGCCCTCAGTTCGTTTGAAATCAAATCGCTCTCGAGACAATGTATCGCATACCAAAATTTTTGCAACTTTCAGAATACCGATCAATATATAAACGGACATGTAGACGAAAGGAGAGAGTCCAAGCCTTAATTGTATTTCAATGACCGTGAGCCAAATTTGGTCTAAATTTTTTTATCTGTAGCATCACTCTGAGCTTGTCAGCATACTCGGGAACAATCGAACCAATTGGGATGTGAATGGACATCTTGTTGTCCTGAGAGGGTTTCGAAATCCTGTTTACGTCCAGATGACCTTAAGCAAAGTTATCCTTAACTTTCAAGGTTGCGGTTTTGCTCATCGGCATCACACATGGGTCGTCCTCACATTATATTCGCGAGATAGGTAGAGCGGGTGAGGCATCTGATAGACAGATATATGTTCAAGTAGATATAGTTTACATTGTCTGAACCGACACCTGCAAAAATATGGTAAACCAACGACAAACTATAATTGGCCAACTGCTCCAGAGCGGCATGTTATGATCATCGAATGTCTACTAATCTCGGTCACAATGATTAGTGAATTGTGACAACTGTGACAAAACAAAGTAGTTCTGGTTGATTCTTGAGTAGTTCTTTCTATTGTTCATGAATCTTTGTGTGAGTTTCTGTTTGTTCAGCTGACTTTCGATATAATTAGAATAGTGTACGATTTAAAATGACCTATCTTAAACCCTTTCAAAATTCATGGGAACGTCGATGCGAATGGAAAGCGATTTTGATTTAAAAGAGCTGTCGATGGTAAGCTTATTGAGTTTAAAAATGTTTTAGCCACGTTGTATTCATTCAATGTTCCTTGGTATGCTGTGTTTCCACGTCGAACGTCAGTCGTTGGGATGGAATGCCATGTCATGTTCGATGCATAAGTTTGTTGCGAACAAATCGAGTTGTTAGCTCATTTTTTCAGAAAAGCGTCAACTCAAGTGCTGTGAATACGTATCTCTTCGCGCAACTACACGACCAACCGCCCCCACAAGTGCCCCATGGACTTGTAATCGGAGAACCTTGGGTGAAGGATTATAGTATTAACATTATAGATTTCAAGAAAATCCACCAACATCCGACTCTGATGTAGAGTTGCTTCAATTTTCTACCTTTCATACTTGTCCTCAAACGCTGCCCGAAAGCGATAATGTTGTTCCTCCTGCACTCCTTTCTGAACGGCATTTTGTTGAGAGAAGAGATTAGATTATCCATAGAACTGTATTGAGATCCCACATTGAACCAACCAACTCATTTGGAAACTCATTTTTGTGGTTACAGTTGACTATACACCCACACAGCATAAGGCGTGAAGAGTTAAACCTCAAACTGCACTTTAGAAAAATGTGTGCTTTATAACAACATCCCACTGAAATCATCGACCACCGGAATGGGCGACGAAGTTTTAATTTTAATTTACATCTCGTATCCTGTATCCTTCTTTCGGTAATGTTTGTGGCGTTGTTAGGTTGATAGCGACAAAACTCCAAGGAACACATATCCGATGAACCTGGCCGTGTAGTGGTTCCAAACGGTGTCCACATCATACACTACAAGCAATTGGAAGCTGCGTTTCCGGGCAAATGTGACAATAGCTTGATTTGTCTGTAACAAAACCTTGCGACAAGCCTACCATGGCGTTTTACGCCAATCAGTGAAGTTTGACGTAGAAAACGCTGCATATAATGCAACGTCGAATGAATACAATGTGGTTAGAAATATTGTTTTTAATTCGAAAACATTGTCATCGCCCTTCTTTGATTGACATTGACGTTCCCATGCAGGAATTTGTAAAGGTCCATGACAGGACATCTGTACTGTTTCGCAGTTAAAATTTTTATTCAGGTAGATTTTGACGAAGGCTCATTAAAACAGCAATACTTCACAGATTCACGAACCGTCTACAGAAATACTTAAGAATCAATTTGTTCGCCAGAACTCAATTGTTCTGTTAAACGAATTTTTACAGTTCACCAACCATTGTGGACGATACTGTATATTCTTTCAGATTCCATTTATTACCACAAGCATGGGAATACGCAAGGAGTTTCTTAACCCCCGCCCCGCCACAATGAAACAAAACAATGTCTCATTATCATGATATCATGTTATAATGACATTGCAGTATTATTATTGTATCGGGATTTTTACCCTAAACGCTCTTAAGAATAATAATATTTGAGCAGCATTACCTCGTTGCATTCCCCCTTACCCCATGAAGAGACTAACGGGTAGTCCATTGCTTTATATCTATATATCTAGTCTAAATCTAGATTAATCTGAGATGGAAAACCATATGGATTGGCTTAGCCTTTGAGCTTGTAATGCTATGTGTACAATGATCTTTAAATGTATTTATATGTTTGTAGGTCTGTGTGGTACATTTGACGACAATATCAGTAATGACTTACAGATGGCTGATGGTACCATGTACGAAGGTTCCACAGATTTACCGAATAAGTTCTCCCTCAGCTGGAGGTAAGCGAACTTAACCTAATGTTTGATTCCTATAAACAGAATGAATACACGAGTTCGAATACTAAACTGGACATTTGGAAAACCATTGAATTTGCGAATTTAAGCGTCGTGGCATTATAAATGACACAGGTTTTTGTTGTAAAGAAAAAGTAACTCTTTCATCTATCGCCAACATTATGGCATGCTTGTTAATGGAAAACTAGCATGGAAAGTTGATGCGAGCGGGGAGCATTTAATCTTTTCCGGACTTAAGGTAGATTGGGGCAGAAAATTTTGCAGGAGAAACAATTAATTATTTGTTGCCACTGCAGCATGCTCACTACTCGGTATTTGTACAAGGCACGTGTCCGAATATTGTATTAATATTTAGTGCTTGGTGTTACATGAAACTGTGACTTGACACACATCTGCTATTTGGGTTACAGTTTAGTTCGAATTCGAGAAAGTGACAATTATATTGGTCAATACAAATAAATATATATATATATGATCACATTGATCATATATTGTAGCAATGAAAATATGTTGTCTTGGAACTGAGAGTTTACTATGGCCCATGCGAATGCAGCGAGGTACCTTGGTCTGTAACTTTCTACATGTCTTCTCATCCACCTTTTCAGATTGAGATTTTGCATTTTTTTAAGCACTGTTTCTCTTTCGTTATGCCCTTCATAATGCAAGAGGATTACATAAAAACTATTCGACATAGAGCGACACAATTTCCTACATCTCTTCGTATAAACTTTGATTTTCTTTCACTTGTTATTGTATCTTTAGGCTGCTTTTCCATATTTGATCTGAACATTTCACAAAAGCTTCCAGGTCCTTTGGCGGACAATCTTTAATGGACAACAGCTGAATATTTGAATAACGGATCTACCGCTGGATCAAATCATACAACAAGGAAATTTTCTACATATCTTTATATGCACCTGTTTTGGCATGATAAAATTTTAGGCTGTTACATTGAGTGTTTCGCATTTTCAGGAACTTTTTCTATGTTTTTCGATTTTTTTTCTTCAAATTTTGCTTAGCAAGAATACACCTACCTGCTCCACATATATCATTTGTCCACGTTTACTTATATCGACCTGAAGATGACCTTACACCTTCCCCCCTCCTCCCCCGAAGAAAACTATACTGTATTAGAAACGAAACTGGAAATGAAACGTTTAACAAATTATAAACTAACGTGCGATATTTATTTTGCTGGGTTTTTTTAAGATTGAAATAGACATTTTGTTTTTAACTCATATGAAGGCGTGTAAAAAATGACCATAATATTTTTTCTACTATAGGTTCAATCTTCTGAAGACGGTATAAATTTATTAGCTCATTTGTCAACTTAGCTCATTTGATAACATCACCAAACTCCGGTGCATTAAATGTTTGCGTAACAAATTTTGCATTGTACCCTCCTATATCTACACGTTTATTCAGACTTTTCAGTTTCACTATTTTTCTAAAGCAAACCATGGCTGTTAAAGTTCCCTTTTTTGTCTATACGAATCTTCTGCACTATGTTCAAAAGACCTTGTCATTAATTTATTGTTCCCAGAATTGACGAGACAAAAGAGGAGACGTTGTTTACTGGCAGTTGCTCCAATAAAAGTTCATCTGCTGACATGTCCAAAACTACGAGTCAGTCTATCTTCTGTTCCTGTGACACAGCTGTGGTGTCCTCTTGTGCCAAGGGCGCTGATGTCGTGCTGTGTCAACGTGATCTGAGAGGTACGAACTTTACATGTGCATATTGTTTTGTTAGCCCGAAATTGTGGAATATGGTATTTTGTGTAATTCTATAGACAAGAATAAAACTCTAGAATTGTAGCTAAGTTATTCTAAGTTTCTTTGTTACAGAATACACATACTGACACCAATTATTATCCAGCTAAACACATTTTTAGCGCATCATTCGTTTATCAAGAGACACAAATTTCCCATGTGATAGTATACCATGACTCGGGAAGATACTGCATTTATGGGATTTTGTCCCCAGAATTATGATTGATTAATAAGTCGTACAACTAGACTTATACCTCCAGTCCACCAGTTGTGCAAAATGCGGTGAATTTATCTTATCCACACTTTCCTTTATAATGTCACGAGCTGAGTGGGTTCACCTATCTCCAACTCTCCTCGACCCCATCACCAATCAATAAAACTGTATTATTTTACTACTTTGCATATGGGTTTTGAAAATGTTTAAACCTTCATCAACTAGTAAACTCATAAAAGGGATATAGAAAATGCACATGTTTAGTCTTACTTTATATCCAATCTTCTAGCCTGGTCTTATTTGGTCAGTGTGAATTGAGAAGTCATACAAATTAACTGGATACTCAGGTAGATAGTTAAATCATATGATGTCACTGATCTCAATCAGTTTACTATGGCACCATTTCCAAATTTCGCGTAAAATTGTGATATTTGACTGTTACTTAGTAGACTGCAACATGCCCTGCTCATATTGAGGCGAAGTATTGTATTAATTACAAGCGTCTAATCCGTCATCCATAATTCAGCCGTCGTCCATTAGAGAATATCCGCGTCCATAATCCAAAGACCTATTCCATATTCCATATAACAGTATTAGCACCAAAATCAAAAAGACAATCATAATATACATAAACATAGGCTTGTTTCCTGCAAGAGAGAAGCGGTCAACAGTTTTCAATGATGCCGGCAAGACATCATGATGTTCCAAAAATATCAAATCCGTATCGCTGATCAGTATTCTTAATCCATAATATTCGTTGTAAAGTCGTCATCCAAAGAATGATGTATCTCAGTCACGCTTTGATTGTGACTGTTCATATGAGTACCATGAGGATCTTGAAGTACATGGGTTCATACGGCCCTAGCCCCGGGTTAAGCGGAATTAGACACAAGTTACGAAACGTAGCGCCATAGATCTTGCACGCTACGTTCGTATTTTTTTATCAGCATGCGATATGTATCGCCAAATTTGAGAAACTTTGAGTGGAGGCGTTCAGAATTGCACTGAGGTGACTGAGCAAAACCATCCTTGTTACCAGTAGAATGATGAAGTGGAATCCTACTTAGTCATGCCGGGGGAAATTACTTCAAATTTCTTATTTTCGGTGTATCGGGATTGTCATATCTATTTAATAATGGATCAATAGATCCAAACTGTATTTAATGTGGCTCGACATCAATATTAGTACTATGCATTACTAAGCATTAATTTTGTATATCAAATTCATGACATCGCACTGGGACGTATTCAAATATATATGGTTAATAGCCTCAAGCAATAATATAATATTTCGTTTCATCCAATCGGCACGTATTGGCAGCACCTCGGCTACTATCGCTCAGCGTGAAAAGGACAAAACTCTGGAGTGGCCATGCATATTTCCAAACATATCGCGGCTTGGCGTATATTTTTGTATTTATTTATCTTAATCCTTTCGCCAAGGAGCTAGCATATGTTTACCCAGCTCATGCCAGGATATCCGTAAATAAAAGTTCAAGTAGTATGCCACAAAACAGGTTTATTTGAATAATGTACACGGGAATAACAGTGTTATGTGAACATCCCAAATTTAACGTGGAATATGGAGATCGTCCCCAGTGGCTTGATATATTTGACTATTAGAGTATTAATGATTTTGTAGGACTTCCCATTTTATATAAAAGATTACCTCACTTGAGAAGATTAGGCATAATGTTAAAAAGAATTGACGATTTAGATGCCTATACTTCACATAAGCAAAACGTTTCATAGCAGTACATAGCATGTTAACATATATTTTATTATTAATTACATTTCAGATTACTAAATATATAATTTTCGTGATCGATATGAGAGTCTCGGACTATACGTCAGCAGGCATATAGGGTACAGAATTGTGGCGATGCTATATTAAAATCTGATTAATATTAATAATGACATGAATAATGTGTTATAATGAAGCACAGGTTCGCATGATTCTTTTTTAAATTATGATTTTATTCATCATTAAATCAGGTTTGGATATCACAGAAAACCTTGTCGACGAGTCGAGATTTCCGACCAAGTGTGAGCCTGACGTCCCTTCAACTCCTGACCCCACATTCCAGTATGACCGAAACTACGTTCCTGTGGTATGCAGTGACACTCCCAAGACGTTCACTAATATCATATTTTCGTGAAGATTTATTTGTGGTTGCCACCTATTGTATCAGTTAAAAAGTCTAAAGTGGGCACGTCAAATACAGTCTATACCCCATATTCCTTGAATTCTCCCGCTGTCCTTATATATCCTGCACTATTAAGTATCGCCCAGCACCCAGCCGTCATATATCTTGAGAACTTAAATCATAACACACTTACATGATGCTGCTGCTACATGACCCACGGAACCGTTGATCCCACTCTCCACCTGACGCATCACGCCTTCAAATATATTTAAACATATTTGAAGCAGCTACTACCACCCTTGGAGATTTGAACCCTACCCTCTATTTCCCAAAGTAACCCACCCCATAACCCTATATATTTTGAAACGTGACGCATTTAATATCAGAATGTCACCTTCTAACCCATCGTTCAGACAATACTGACTGAGCGAATACCAAATTTGCTTCTGTGTTAGTCGAATGCTCTGGAGATTTTTTTTTATATTATTTGAATGTTGATTGATTCTTGTCATTAATTCTCATCGCCAAAAGCTGTATACATGATACACGTCTGACTTAAAACAATTTTTTTTATTGCAGCTACCCAAATGGCCAACCCCAAAAGAGCTGACCTTAAATAAGGCTCGAGCATTCTGTTCCATTTACCTTGAGGATTCAGCTGCTGCATCAGCATGTAAAAATGTTCCAGGCGTTGACTATGAAACTGCCCTTCAGTCCTGTATAGAAGATCTTCAGGTTGTATTTTATATCTTATGTTCTTGTCTTTTGAAACTTTTTGGGGGAGCTAGCAACGATCTTGATGAATTGTTTTTTTTTTTAAATTTATTTAGAACCAGTACCGAGCTGAATGATTTGATTTTAATGGAAACCAGCAACGATTTGGATGATTCGATATTTGAAACCACCAACTATCTTGAATGATTTGATTTTTATAACGGGAACCATCAACGATATGGATGATTTGTGTTTTCGGCAGCCATTAACGATTAACAGAGAGTTACTGCGCATCCCATTTCTCACTGTTACAAATGAACGTGATCTACACCAAAATAATAACTATTTGAATATATTTGTTTAGATTACAGACGATGTTACATGGGGCAATGCTGCCATTGAAAATGTGAAGGAGCAGTGTATGCTACATTTAGAATATAACATAACTCTGTGGACAACAAGAACTGACTCGCTGTGCAAAGGTCCCCCAGAGGTTATTACGGATACTCTTTGTCCTGGTGAATGTGTCTCTGATGGTACATGCATCAATGGTGAGAAATAAATTATTTTCATTCCACGGTTTCCATGGGTCATGTAAGGTGAAAAACAATTTGAAACAAAGAGAATATAAAACATAACTCTAGATATAAATGCTTCTATATTATTATCCACATATTTTGCCATATTTCGGAGGTTTGATGGTCATTGAGTTTTGACAATGTGTTGGGAAAGTCTGAATTTTTTAGTATGCCAAAGAAGCCTGGTGGACTCCATCAGCACCATCAGCATCCTAGTACGTTTCATCCATGTATGGTTGTTGCTACGACATATAGCAATTAATCAGCTCTAGTGGTGGATCGTCATAGAAATAGAAATGGTTTACTTACAGGATGTTGTAGACGCTAGAACTACAAATTTTATATCCCTCAGACAACGGACCTGGCGCTTTTTACCCCTCAGCCTATTAGGCTGTGGGGTTTTGTCGTCAGCAAGTACGTCCGGTCGGTCGTCCGGTCGTACGGTCGTCCGGTCGTCAGTCGTCAACAATTCTTGCGACCGGTCTAGAAGCCAAACCGTTGCTTCTAGAGACTTCAAATTTGGTATACAGAATTGTTGGGTGAGCAACCACATGCCTATTGAATCTGGACCCGATTCGTTGGAAACTTGGCGGCAATTTTTCAAATCGCTTTTTCTCCGTGGTCCGTCCGTCGTCCGTCCGTAAACAATTCTTGTTATCGCGGTTTCTCAGGAACTACTGCATGGATCTTTCTCAAATTTGGTACACAGGTTCCCCTTGGGGTCTAGTTGTGCAAGATACCTTTTCCAGTCCTTGCGTTTGGAGGCGAGCGATCGCTCTCGCGCGCCATCGCTCACTTAAATCATATCCAAAGTACACTGGTTTTCGCGCACCTAGATTCAGCAGATTAAATAAAGAAATAAGTAGGCTGTATCTGCTAATGGCATTATTATTAAATGAACAGACAGGTGGTGTTAATTTTGCAAACTCTTCCACACTGAAAATCACCGTGAGAATAAACTGAAACGCCTTTAATAAATTTTAATCAGCAACGATCGCCGTCAATTCCAGCCCGGCCATAATTTCTTCGCTTGTTTGACAATCGGTAGTCTCCTGCACAGGCTATTCCTAGCATGGGATCGTGCAATATTTGCCACGTGCGCGGAGAGCTGACAACAATGGCGGTAACTACAGAAAATCTTCCTTGAACAAGTTGAAGCAGTTGACAAAGTTTTCTAAGAAAGGTAGATAATTTACACATCATTATCAGCACACAGATCCTGTAGTCACGTCAGTAGGATGTCAATACTCTTGGGCAATTTTAAACTCGTCTGATCATTCGCCAACCATTCTTCTCGTTCACTTAAATACTATCGGCTGAGTATTTTCGAGAACCTCCACGGACACGGACACTGCTCTTCGCGCATATACTATGCAATGATGATTGGTTCCGACTATTATATGCAGAGTGAGCTTGAATTAAATGCTCAATCCACTGGTACCCACTGGTGACTGTTGAAATTCTTCATCACTTTTGATATTGACTTGTTTAAATTGAGATAGAATAATTTATTTTCATTAATTTTTCGTTTGAAAATAAATCGAAAAATAAAATAACTTAATCAGAAATATAATATGGTAGGCTAAACAATTAAAACAAAATCACTCCCCTCGCGAAATTTGGGAGAGCGATTTTCAGCTCTCGTATTAGCTCTCCTCGTTTAATTTAGATACACTTTTTTTAGCTCACCATCTTTTTACAAAAGACAAGGACTGCTTTTCTGGTCCGATTCGAAAATCCAATATGGCCACAAGGCGGCCATCTTGGATTTACCCATGAAACATTGTTATCGCGATTTCTCAGGAACTACTGCATGGATCTTTCTCAAATTTGGTACACAGGTTCTCCTTGGGGTCTAGTTGTGCAAGAAATCTTTTATGGTCCGATTCGAAAATCCAATATGGCCACCAGGCACCCATCTTGGATTTCCCCATGTAACTTTGTTATTGTGATTTCTCAGGAAGTACTCCATGGATCTTTCTCAAATTTGGTACACAGGTTCCCCTTGGGGTCTGGTTGTGCAAGACACCTTTTCTAGTCTGATTCGAGAATCCAATATGGCCACAAGGCGGCCATCTTGGATTTCTCCATGAAACCGTGTTATCGCGATTTCTCAGGAACTACTGCATGGATCTTTCTCGAATTTGGTACACAGGTTTCCCTTGGGGTCTAGTTGTGCAAGATACTTTTTATGCTCCGATTTGAAAATCCAATATAGCCACCAAGCAGCCATCTTGGATTTCCTTATGAAACTTTGTTATCTTGATTTCTCAGGAAGTACTGCATGGATCTTTCTCAAATTTGGTACACAGGTTGCCCTTGGGGTCTAGTTGTGCAAGATACCTTTTCTAGTCTGATTCGAAAATCTAATATGGCCACAAGGCGGCCATCTTGGATTTCCCCATGAAACCTAGTTATCGCGATTTCTCAGGAACTACTGCATGGATCTTTCTCAAATTTGGTACACAGGTTCCCC
Source organism: Hanleya hanleyi (assembly GCA_036873755.1). Classification (NCBI taxonomy): domain Eukaryota; kingdom Metazoa; phylum Mollusca; class Polyplacophora; order Lepidopleurida; family Hanleyidae; genus Hanleya; species Hanleya hanleyi. Next base: position 20,406 of record JAVTVY010007067.1, read on the forward strand.
TTGGGGTCTAGTTGTGCAAGATACCTTTTATGGTCCGATTCGAAAATCCAATATGGCCAACAGGCAGCCATCTTGGATTTCTCCATGAAACTTTGTTATTGTGATTTCTCAGGAAGTACTGCATGGATCTTTCTCAAATTTGGTACACCTGTTCCCCTTGTGGTCCAGTTGTGCAAGATACCTTTTTTGGCCCAATTCGGAAATCCAATATGGCCACCAGGCGGCCATTTTGAATTTCCCCGTGAAATTTTGTTATCGTGAATTCTCAGGAACTGCCTCGTGGATCTTTGTCAAATTTGGTACACAGGTTCCCCTTGTGGTCTACTTGTGCAAGATACCTTTCCTGGTCCGATTCCAAAATCCAATATGGCCACCAGGCGGCCATCTTGGATTTCCCCATGAAACCTTGTTATTGCGATTTTTCAGGATCTACTGCATGGATCTTTTTCAAATTTGGTACACTGGCTTCCCTTGATGTCTAGTTGTGCAAGATGCCTTTCCTGGTCCGATTCGAATATCCAATATGGCCACCAGGCGGCCACCTTAGATTTCCCCATGAAACTTTGTTATCGTGGTTTCTCAGGAAGTTCTGCATGGATCTTTCACAAATTTGGTACACAGGTTCCCCTTGTGGTCCAGTTGAGCAAGATACCTTTTTTGGTCCGATTCGAAAATTCAATATGGCCACCAGGTGGCCATCTTGAATTTCCCCACGAAACTTTGTTATCGTGATTTCTCAAGAAGTACTGCATGGATCTTTCTGAAATTTGGTACACAGATCCCACATGGGGCCTAGTTGTGCAAGATACCTTTTTTGGTCCGATTCGAAAATCCAAGTTACGCTTCAAATTAATACGGTATTCCCGAGTTGTGACGTTGCATCACAAGAGTAGACGGATCAAACGGTGGGACATATTCTATATATTGACTGTAGAGAATATCATACCTTCACCTTCTATATCAAGGAGTTCAAATGATTCTGAATTAAAATGTATTTCTTCAAATTTTAAACCAGTTTAGTCCATGCCATTGCAAGTGTACCGTCCCACCGTTTCGTCTGCCGACGGGTCGGCTACACGAAGGGACGTCACTCTTGTGACACAACGTCACAACTCGACAACTGTAGACTACTACGTGTTTCGATCCAAGAGATATAATCAGGATTCAGACACTTTCAAAGTTTCAACATTACTGCACATACCGGATCCCTTCAGTATTAATTTTTGTACCATCTTACTATTTTCGAGCATGGTATCTTAAAAGAGATAACTCAAACTAGCCCAGTAAACAGAACAGAAATAGCATTCGTTCCTCATTATAAAATCTTAAGTATGTTTCATAGCTCATGCGAAAGTGTCAAAGAGATTTGTCTTCGCTTCCAGTACCCAATGATGACACGTGCGAAAAAAAAATACTAAATACTACAAAACGAAGATGAAGGGTCCTCTGGACATTCACTTTCAGACTAACTTTGCTCATTTCACTTGTACTATAACAACCGACATCAAGTACAGTTTCTAGAAATCGTGAAACTCCTGAAACTTAGAAAGATAACATCTTGGTGTTTTCCAGTGTCCTTTTTTCGATCTCTTTCGCTTAAATTCGAAATTCTGCAGACAAAATTACAAATCATTTATTTGTTCTTAGTAACAATGGACAAAAAGATCCTCTTGTCATTAGCTTACAATTATCGGACAATGGTGGGCGCCAAGATCCTTCAGGATCTCTCGTTAATTTATGCGAAACCGACACAGCTTTCTCATTACCAAGAGAACGACTTAACCTAGGCACACCAAACTTGCCGTCCACATACATATGCTCGTGTCCCAGAACCCTATTGAATCTGGACCCGATTGGGTGGAAACTTTGGCGGCCATCTTTAATTTATGCGAAACCATGAATCTTGTGTATCTCGGAAACCATTTCACTGTTCAGTGTGAAACTTGGTCAAGAAACTTTAAAGGAATGACCAAACCAGTTTCCCTGATTGTGTGAAAGCCTTATCTTTAATTTACGCGGAATCTTTAATGATGTTTTTCTCTGATACCATTGAAGTGTTCTATACGAAACTTGGTATACAGCATACCAAGCAACTTGCAATGAATAACCACATCAGTTCTTCTGAGTGGCGGGAAGGATGGCCGGCCATTTTTAATTTATGCAAAATCAGTAATGATCTCTGTCTCTGATACCGTTCAAGTGCTCGATGTAAAATTTGGTAAACATCATGGATGCATCAAGAGACTTATGATGAATGACAGAACTGGTTTCTCTGATTGGGCGGAAATCTTGGCGGCCATCGTTAATTTATGCAAAATTTTTAATGATGTATATCTCTGATACGATTTAAGTGTTCTATATGAGACTCACAATAATAACCACATCAGTTTCTCTGAATTACGGGAAGGATAGGCAGCCACCTTTAATTTGTGCAAAATCATTAATGATCTCTATCTCTGATACCATTCAAGTGCTCAATGTAAAATTTGATATACATCATCATTGCATCAAGAGACTTACTATGAATGACAGAACTGGTTTCTCTGATTGGACGAAAATCTTGGCGATCATTTTAATTTATGCAAAATCATTAATGATCTATATCTGATACCATTTTAGTGCTTCATATGAAGAAACTTACAATTAATGACCACCAATTTCTCTGATTAGGTGGAAAACTTTATTGCCATCTTTAATTTATGCAAATCTATACCTCTGGTACTGTTCAAGTGTTTGATGCAAGACTTTGTATACATCATCAGTACATCAAGAGCTTAAAAATGAATGACCGAACCATTTTCTCTGATTGGATGGAAACCTTGGCAGCCGTTTTCAATTTATGTAAAATCATTGATGATCTATATATCCTTTGATACTGTTCAAGTGTTTAGTATGCTTGGTATACGTCATAGATACATCAAGAGGCAAGTAATGACTGCCAGTTTCTCTGATTGGACGGGAAACTTTACGGCCATTTCTGATTGCAAGTTTTTTGATAATCTGTATATTGCTTGATGTTCCTGATATTTTCAAAGTAGTACATGGTTGTATGGTTCAAATTGAATAGATTGTGAATGGCTGGCACCCAGAGCCGAGGGGTTTTAGATGCGCAGCTTCGTATTCCTATCAAAACTCTATATTACTTATTCAGCTCTCACTGAAAATCGGAAGACTTTTATTATTGTTCAGATTATTATTATTGTTCAAAGCAAGAATGGCTTGAAGCCTTTTGTTTTTGATGAGAATATTTCTCCAATTCATCCAACATCCCACACTGAATTTATCACATTTTAATCTTTTACAAGTCACTTCTAAAGCATCTTCTGCATTCAACCAAATCTTTCAGGCTTTTACATATGCATTTTCCATTCATTGTGTGCCAATATACACTGACTAAAACTGTCTGGCTGAGGGGTTGTTGCACCTTTTAGGTGCTGTCTCATGTTTTATTAGGACCAGTTGTGGTTTAAGTGCGAAATGAAATATTATGTATGTAAGAATTGTTCGGTTATCTTTCGTAATATCTGAGTAATTATCAGCACTGGGTCGTATGAATAACAGTATATTCAAGTAGTGTATGTGTGCAAATCGTTCGTTTCGAGGCGAAAACCGCACGTTCTCTCTCTCTCTCTCTCTCTCTCTCTCTAAGCATATGAAGCCAGTCCAGCACCGAAGCCGTCTTTGAGCAAGTTTATTCTGTTCGCCTCAAAACAGACGATGGCAACAGACAATAGAAACACTACTTCAAGATGCTATTATTATTATAAAATGTACATGGGCTTTCAGCTAACTCCATAATATTTCACTTTGGTACAACACTGGGGGCTCCTCGCTAAACCGCCTCGGGTCCTTTACTCATACTTCGAGATAGCGATAGTTTGGAATGTCCCGAAGTTATTAGCCCCTCCCTCTCCCATTTCAAAGTCCAATTACATGGCGACGGTGTAGTGACGTGGTTTCCGTTATTCCAAAACTATTTGTACAACACCCATACAATCCTAGTTTTATCAACAGACTTTTTCCAAGAGACCTTCAACTTTGTGTATTGTTAGTTCCCCATCGTGTCATCTTGTTTTACCTTAAAGTTCGTAGTACAGGGTGAGTAAAAAAAATGTCCACCTGTAATTTTTTTAATTTATTCATCTGAAGTTATGTATATGAATAAAACGCATTGAAGGGTACTTCATCTCTGCATTATATTAACCCATGGTATGTGTATTTATGAAAGATAATATACATATATTGTGCATATACCAATTGTGCTCGTGACCGGAAAGTGAATTATCTCCATAACGCAGAAATGAGTTAACACAACAGTTGTCGAAGAAACAAGAATGACTCGTCACTGTTTATCAGATTTCTGATGCACATTTTTTCAATGCTCAGTTCAGTTGGCCATAACATGACAATATTCTCAGTGGGTGGAAGTCTTCTCGGTTTTTGCTTCACAACTCCGCTTTGATCATTAAAGAAATTGAATGGAATCATGCCAGAGTAACGTTAGACTCACTGGCAGAATGCAGTACATTTTTAAAGTCCCGCTATCCTTTGATATACTACGATTTTTTAAAATGTTTTTTAACTTTTACCAAGTTATTATAACTTTACAAAAGAAAACATAATAAATTGTGGCATCGTAGTATATCAAAGAGTATAATGACTTAAAAAATGTACTGCCTTCTGCCAGTGAGACTAAATTATGTTACTCTGGCAAGATTCATTCAATTTCTTTAATGAGTTGTGAAGCAAAAACCGAGAGAACTTCCACCCACTGAGAATATTGTTATGTTATGAACTTTAAGATCAACTGAACTAGGGCCGTGGAAAAATGTGCAGCAGAAATATTATATGAAATCAGATAAACAGTGAAGAGTACACATGTCATTCCTGTTTCTTCGACAACTGCTGTGTTCACTCAGAACTGCGTTATGGAGAGAATGCACTTTCTTTTCATGAGCGTCATTGGTATATACACAATATATGTATATTTTTGTCCATAAATAAAATATACCATGGGTGAATATAATGCAGAAATGAAATACACTTCCACGTGTTATATTCATATACACAATAAATTATAACTTCAGATGAATAAATTAAAGAAAACACAAGTGGGCATTTTATTTACTCACCCTGTACATCTGTGTTGAGGAAATTGCTAGTCTAGAGCAATATGTCGGAAACCTCATATGAATGCGTATTATGTTGTTCTGTCACATTTCAGGTAGATGCAAGTGTAACCCCGGTAAGACCGGGTTAGACTGTTCTATCAACGTAGAGACCCCGCCCGAGATCTTGGGACAGGGGACCACTCATGTGTGCGATCTGAGAACAGAGTCGTGTAATAGCATTCACGTATATGGCAACAATATTCTGATGGACACCAACCTGACCTGTCATTTCCAGAAAGTGGAAGTAAGTTTGTCGAATTTGTTCAAAATATTAATTTCGATAGCTAACGACGTGTTCACGTCCGCTGACGTCTTTCTGACGTTCATCTAAATATGCCATCCTTTTTCGCGTCAAAGAGGCTCAATCTTGTGAATATAGGTTAATTTAAAATTTGTGTAACTTAATATGTAGTCAATTTTATCGTTTATTGTATTTGGTGTACAACTGTTTAGTTTTAGCAGTATATATTTAGCAGTCGCCTTTTGGTTTTGGTTCGTTTTCTTCTCGCATGCAATTTGTATTTTCTGGTGATATTTCCTCATATTTAGTTTCAGCTCACACTGTTCTGTTTCTCTGTACTTCTTTATTTTTTGCAACTTGCAGGGAATACTTTACAGAAAGGTAAACTGAAATTTGACAGTACTCTATACACGTACCGCACATAGCTACCGCAGATTGTAGCCGTACATTCATCTAGGAAATTTCGCAAACCAGTCAGTGCAGAATATACTGAGGCCAGCGCCAGCCTACCTAGGAAATAGGCGAGCACAGATAAACACGCATGTTTCAGTTGATCAAACGTTAGCGTAACAAAAATTAGTTCTTGCGAAGAATTTGTGGAACGAAGAGATGTTTTCAAGAAAGGCCTGTGATTTCAATTGTTTGAAGCCTTTTCCGTGTTGTGTCGATCGTCTGTCCACTTTTCCATATTTTCTTGACTGAATCAAATTCGATTTTTACTTTGTTCGCACTGTCCTTGCAAATACATTCACCAGTTGGTGAAACGGCAACTGGGGGACTTACACAATACAAACTACCCAATCATATTCTGTGATTAACACTTTCTGTTTGTCGAGTTTGTCCCAGTCAACCAATCAGCTGACAAAACTATCACATCCGGTCTGTCTTCGGTGATCTTTTTGTGCAAGCCTCCCTTCACGTATCTATAGGATCACAAATGTTTTATTTGCAAAAAAACCCACAGCAATGTTCACGTCAATTTCCGCCACCCGTCCTGTTTTCTTGAAAGTTAGGCGTACGCACCTTTCTTCACATCCGGGAAGCTCATTGGCATGCCCATTATTTGACCTCTGTCGTAGTGAACAATTCATTTTATATGAAATCTCGCCGTTTGGTTGACAGCGCGGCTACGATATGCGTTAGCTATGTGAAATAACGTGTTTGAGGGCGACGAGTGTTAACACAACTGACTGCATGTCCAACAGGTCTTCTACTAAAACTTTATAATGACCAGTGTTCTGTGCTACGAGCCCTCTACGCAATGTTTGCATATATGTACCCGAGTTTTTATGTTTCACCCACATGTTAGCCAAACTGAAAAGGAGAACCCCTGCAGGGTCTACTTTCGAGAGACGAGAGTAAAGTGATACTTGCCGCAAACTCCAAACGGAGACTGATATATTGCAGTTTAAATTAAAAATCTTTAATTTTACTCAAATGAGTTTGGTGGTATCACCAAGTGAAAGCAAATTTGTGAGCTAATTTTATGATGGAATGTAACCAGAGATATTAAGTCTGGCCTCAGAAACTTATCATATAACTAATCAATGTCATTATTCGCACTATGAAAGTTTGTTCTTGAGAAAAGTCCCTTTATTTTCAGAAACACGGTTACTATAGCAACATATTATCAACGGCTGTATTCTGGAAATTCTACGGGTTATAACATTTCAATTATTGAATGTGCAGTAATAATGAACCACATGGAAAAGCAGATGGTACGATAAGGCGGCATTTTGTGTGATGGGGTTAAAATCGAAAAAATAAAATATCCTAAAAATAACTGTATTAATGTAACGGCAAGAGAAAATATATGCATATTTATGTGCTATTTCAGGAAAAATGGGCCTAAATCGAATCATTTAAACACACATTTAGACACAAAATTTTCCAGCAGTGGAGATATAATGCCACCGCACATCACCAGGTTAAATGACGTTTTGGTCCTTCGTGTCAAAGGGTCCATCGTGTCTCAATATGTGTTTAAATGACTCGATATAGACCATTTTTGCAGGAAATAGCACATGTTGCAGATTTGAATTTCATATCATAACTATAATCATAACGCAATCGAGCTATAACTTTCATATATTTTCCCTTGTCATTACATTAAAACAACTATTTTTAGGACACTTCATTTTTTTCGGCTCCAACCGCACCACGTATATTACAAAATGTCGCCGTATCGTACCATCTCCGGCCCAAATGATTATTTAACGTGCTTAATTATCTGAAATACAACTCTTTGTAACTGGTTGCTTTGCTCTGAACGTATTGGCAACCAGGCCCCAAAAGTGGCATCCAATTACTAGTGAACACTATATTAATGGAATGCAAAAAGTCAGAATGCTAAGTATCACAGGAAAGAATACATAATCTCTAATCATATCTGGACAGCATCAAAGCTCGTTGTCATATTTTGGCAACCAGTTGGAATATTTTGATGAAATCAACAGCAAAAACTCAGAATAAAGATGACAATATCATATATTCTGATCTCCATTTTGATTGCCCTTGAACTAGAACGACATCTCATACGTTCCTTTTAACAATCCGGAATTGCGGGGAATTTCTGCTTAGTGCCAGATTAAGTATCGTGTGATCATCCTAAGGTCCCAAATTTATTTAATCTGAGACCATATATTAAATTTGGGACTATAGCATGACCACATAATATTTAACCTGACAATGGCAAGAAAATGTCTTAAAATCAGAAATTTTAGCTGCAGGAGGTGCGAATATATGTTACTGCCCACGTGACATCGTCTTCAGATTAGTCGTGAGGCAGTGCTTAAGGTATAACTGTGTGCAAAAGTTACCCAAAGTGGTATCGGCATATAAGTATGACCTGGCTCGGCAATGGTTATTAAGTGGAGACAGGCCTGCTACTTGGAAAACAGGTGATAAATTCGCAATTGAATTTGAAAATGTCACATAACTCGATTCTCTATTTTCAACGTTATGTTGATATTTCTTTCAGTCCTTTTTCGGATAGCATTATGCGCGGACTTGATTAAAGATTGTCGCGCCCATGAGAACTTGTATTTCTCCCATATTTGCTGATCTACGATACGATTCCTTACATTTCAGGCGATAACACATAGACGAGGTTTAATTATGGTATGGTTACACTGCTGGCACGAATTAGTTGCTTCTCGTGGTTGTGATGGGGGTATAGGGGGATATTTTTTCACGGTAACCTTAAACATAGGGCAAATGCAATAAAAAAATCCAAATATTATAACACTGCTGAAATCAATAACTTATGAAGATTCAGTTTTAATGGCGATTGCAAACAAAAGTTATTGTCGGTGAATGTCACAAAGACAATGAAATTTATTCTCACCTACAGCTAAAGCTACCAGTCTTGGACGCCTTCATAGCCTTCTCAGTGATTCTAACTTTTCCCGCTGAAATGAAATGTCAAAATCAACAATCTCCGCCACCTGTTCAAAGCTCATGCTTGCCAAGCTGATAGGGTTTTCTGGACTTTCCTTGTTTTCGGGAACCATGACTTGTTTTGCGACAACGGTCTCTGACTTGACTTCCTTAACTTCCTTACTTCTTCGAGCTAATATCCCACGGAGGGGCTTTTTCCTGCGTTCATTTCTATCTGAATTACTTGCCCAACTGTCAAATTGCGATCCAATGTCTTCATGTCCTTGTCATTGCAATACCTTGTTTCTCATGCTTTTGTGACCATGTGACTTAACCATTCCAAATGTATAACATTTCCATGTGCTGTTGAAATATTTGACGTATCAGTGTGTTTTGGGTTTTATTATCATGTTTTCCTGTGCATTATTTTATATTACTTTTTGCTTCACAATCGTTTTCATGTCGTATTTTATTCTTCAATTCATTAGTTCATATCTAAATAGTATGGCTATGTTTATGCCGTTTCAGTTTGGGAATAAAATGAGAATTATCACCATAAATTAATGCATTTTAGTCTATCAGCATATTGAGACGAAATACATCGAGACTGCATAGAGGATTTTCAGGTAAAGATGATTAATCCTGATATTGGGATGTGATTATTTGCCTCGCGACAAAACGTAATACGTTTTTACACCGACAGCTGTGACTTTCTTCAATATTTTGTAGGTAAATTCGACTGGCTATTACACTGTTGGTGACATGATTCTTAAGCGGGCTTCCTATCTGTCCATCAATGAAATCGTGTGTCCGCTGCCAACGACGGAAAGCTATCTCCTGTCCATCAGTAATGACATGGTGCTGACCAGTGGACAGATACTGATCATGGTGTTTGATTCCGCTTGCTTTGATTGTGACATCCCAACCACGAATTGTACCCAAAAGGTAAGCCTAACTATGCTCCTAATCATGCTTCTTAAGCATAAAAACCATAATTAGTTGGTCTATACATCAAAGGGAAATGAAAGTTTGGGAACAAAACTGGCTCTTCACCTGGAGAGTTCAACAGTACAGTGCCTGGACAATGAAATATATTATTGTCTCCAGTTAATTTTCTACATGTCGATTGAATTATAACAAATGGACTATTTGGGGAAACGGTCCCATGATGATTGAAAATTGTTTGCACCGAATCTAGTTTACTAGTTTTAGTTCAAACAAAATAATTTACGAACGCATAATTTCTCTTTATTCTTACAGGCCGCTGGGTGTCTTATAAATGGTAATTGCTATGAGAAAGGAGAATTCAACCCTACAGATCCCAGACGATATTGTGAGCCACCATTCAGCACGTCAGACTGGCAAACAGCCAACGGTAGGAAAAATTATTCAGTTGAGACATATACATGCATGTTTGACCAGATATGATCTCGTTGGATTTACATGCTCAGATGACATGTACATGAACGTATATCATTGTCATAAGGCGGAAATCTTGCTTGTAATTAATAGCCTATCATTCTGATTCTGAGCAGAGTGTATCCTCGTGGGAATGCATTTCGTGCAATGAGCACATAGGGGCAATGTCTGTTAAAAGAACGATTAGAGTAAATATTATGTGAAGGCAGAGAATCCAGATTCAAGCAACCCCTGGACAAACATAGATGTTTGTAACTAGACTAACAACAATGTACATGATGGACAGACCATAATAGCTGCATCTGGTCATAACATCGTGTGAAATAGGATATCGGGGGAAGCAGAAACTAACTGAAACCATCCAACCAGTGAGATTTATTTTCATTTCCAGATTCCTGTCAAGGACTTGACGTCGAGTGGTTCTATCAGCCCGAGACTACTCTTGTGGGACCAGCTGTTGCCGAGATTCTTTCCGGTGGCTTCGCGGATACCTGTCGTGGGCAGTGTTTGAACATGATAGAACCAGAATGCAAAGCCTTTACATACAGCGATGTCTCAAAGAACTGTTCCCTCTCTCTGAATGACAAAAGATCTAATGGAACAGAAACAGAAACGAGAACCGAGACTACCTATCACGAATGGAGATGTTACAACAGTAAGAGAATGGGGGAAAACACTAAACCAAATTGTTTGCTGAAAAATTCTTAGAATGCTTCCTTTCCAAAATACAAAAGCGAAAGTAAACTTTTGAAAAAAAGTAGGCTGCAACCGAAAGAACGATTCCATCAATTGTCAAAAGTATTTTCATTCACTGTGATTTTTAAATACCCTTAAACTGTGTATGATGACACGTGTCATTCCTCGTATTTCTTTCCAATATTTCTCTACGTTGTCAGGTTTTCGTTTTCAGATATGAACTGGACATCGATATAAAAATAATCTGCATTTTACAGATAACCAGCGTTGGTACTTCACTGATCAGAAGTGTATATTGACATTTTTACTGCGTTTACCTGTGGGCAGTCTGTAGACGAAGCTCTTTTTGTACACCAGGTGCTTTCCTTATGTGTTGGCAAATTGCAAAAAAACAAACTTTTGCAGTTACATAATCATAATGTAGTTGATATCTTGTGTTTAAGCCCTAAATAAGCAACGATCGTCTGTATCAAACCTTGAAAATACTATTCTATTGATGTCTACTTCCTGTGGTTTAACGTGAAAGGTTTAAATCTGCAATAATCGAACTGGTAAATGAAATGGTCATTATTGGTCACTATACAGGCAGAGACTTGAAATTCTAATCGATTGAAGAAGTATCACAAAAATAAATCCAGGAGACATTCTTAGACACGGATGGAAGCGTTCTTCTATTTGCAATATACTTTCTTCAAATATTTAATTTTTATTTTTTTTATCAAGATTGTGGACTCGATGGAATATCATCTTTTATCATCACTTTTATGGGATTTTGATGCAGCGAGTGTTTTCAGTTTAATTCTTTCCCAGCTAAGATGAGAATTCTTGTGTAAAGATGATAATTCCTCTGTAATATTCAAAATTTCTTATAGTTACATTCACTGCAATGAAGCATTTATGTGCAACCAAACAATGTGAAAGTGGAAGTTGTTTATAAATACCATACAATAGATGAGGAAGCATACAATGGTGGTGAGGAAAATATAATGACCAAAGACATGATCACATATGCAATTATTCTTGCTTTTGTAAGAAATTGCAGTTTTGGGTGAAAAATCTAAAAACAGCAGAAGATTTAGTAGCAATCATCTGACACATTTCAAACAGATCCGTGCGGTAAACGAGGCCTGAGATGGAGCGGCAAACCAGGATTCACGCTCTCTCGTTACCACAAGAGGTACGAGGGGATTTCATCCAGGGGGAGCTGTCAAGTACTGTGTCTGCGGGAGACCGAGTTTTTGTGTAAATCCATGAATTACTTCCCCCTGCAAGGCACCTGTCTATTGTCGTCCTCCAGGGAGGCAGATGAACAAGGTTTGCTGGTCCGGTGGAGCGGTATAGTCTACTTGGAGTGGACGTGTATTACAGGTATAGCTATATTATCCTGTTTTCAGCTGTATTCATTTTTCCCAGATATATTGAGGCACCAGCTGATAGGTTTCATCCGATAGCTAATTAACTCACATGACAGTGTGACTAAAGTCACAGGACCTACGAAGTAGGGTTTGATATGATTTAAGTGTGTACCTTGACCTAGAACATGTTTTTGCCAATTTCGAGGTTTCTAGGTCACCTAATCAGGTCAGAAATTAGGTCACATCTACCTTGACCCAATTAGGTCAGGTCACACTGACATTGACCTAATTAAGCGCATTTCTACGGTCTTAGGAGGCTAAGTAGGTCAAATTAGGTCATCTAATTAGGTCAGAAGTTGGGTCAGAAAGTAGGTCACATTGACTCTGACCTAATTACTCAATTAGGTCATGTCGCGCTGGCATTGATCTAATTAAGCGCATTTCCATGGTCTTAGGAGGCATTAAGACATGTTTTTGTCAAATTCGAGGTTTATGTCACCTAAGTAGGTCAAACTTTCATCAAAAGTAGGACGCGATGAGAGCCTACTTTGTAGAAAAAATATATGAACAAATACTAGTTCCTTTTCTATTTTTGAAATTTTGAGTAACTACATATCATGATTTGTTACATATCATATTTACCTGCTGCATGAATTCCTTTCGATATTATGTTTCAACCTTCAATCTCTTCGCTAGGCAACGATTTTCCCATTATTGAGCGAAACCCATACCTTGGATTCAGGCGAAGGGACTTCACGAATAGCTCCAGCATTACAGTTCTGACGTGTAACTTCCCTGTAATGGACAGTCCAGGCCATGGTTATGTTGTAGAATTCATCGTCGGAGATAAAATTGTGGATGAGCAGTACATAGTAGATTCTGGACAAGCTTCCCTTGATGCGTCGGTCACTCGTAATTTTTCTTTTGGGACAATGGTAAGTCGATAATATGTTAGTAACCAAGCGTTTTTCAACAGAGTATTACAACATTGAATTTCTGATACATGTTCATTTAATGATATATTCTAATGTATATAATCCCACCATTGCCATGATGATCATTCCACCTTCACGCAACAATAACTGTGTGCTTACAGTTGGCTTGTGGTGTTACTGCCTGCCTTGCTGACCGGTGTAACGAGACTAAAGGAGCAGTCAGAAGAAGTCCTTACCTGCAAGTCACTGTCGAGGTGTGTGAGCACTTGTCTCTTCTCAATCGGGAACAGCCATTTTATTTCAAACATTAAAAAAAACGGGATTAAAGGGTACAACATCGACGTCTTAGGCTAGAACAAAGAATATAGGACGTTTACCCGGAAATAAAGCCTTTTCCTATGAATTATTCTGATTTTTGTTTCAATCTAAACCTCTAAATTTATTTAGTTTTCTTGAAGTCTACATGGTGAAGGATCTGACTCTTAACAATTAGGAGACAATATCACATTTATCGATTTATGGTTGAGCAAAGCTTCCCTGGTCTATTTCTTTTATTCCTGTGGCATTTACCGATAGAATTCTCCTTGTAATAAGAATATGCCATCTCAAATCAAACCGAGCTCTTTTAAGAAATCAAACTTCCTAATATATTATGTGCAAATATAATTTAGGATTGAGGTGTTATATTTTTGTTAGAAGGGAATAGCTCGAAAATTGAGATAAAGCAGTCAAAATTATCCGTGGCTCCATTATATTGCTTTTACTTTTACTTGGAATCGTGACGATTTAGACTCAGTTTAAATGAAACCAGCAACCGAAATCAGAATTATTATCTACCTGAGGGTCGATACTACTGGACCCAGGCATGAAATACTTTTAAATTCTTGTTACTATCTGTTAGGGGGTCAAACTATTGGCAGGTCGTTGGTTATATCTCTCGATTTGCATATTATCATTTCCATTTGAAAACTGCAGAACGATTGGTTCGAAACGATGGTTCTTTAATACTCATTCGTGTGTACTATGGTATCATGGTCCTTTCTGTTCAAAATTTGGTATGTGGATTTCATGCCACACGGTGTCGCTTAGAATCGCATTCCTTCCTCCTACGCCCATCACCCGCCATCTCAACGAGTAGACTGATTCTTCCCAAATATTTTTGTGGATGTCTTGCCACAATAATTTCTTGGAATTACTATCATTAAATATGTTTCCTTCACTTGACGTGCACTGGGATGTTCCTCGATCATATTCGATCGACTGTGTCTTACTTATAATCAGGTGCATATCAACTGTCCTAGCTCGAAATGATGAATTGAGGCGAAGAGATGTGATCACCCGAATTGTGTTTCGTTTAATTCATTCGCGCCTGGTTAAAGAAACTTGTTAAACTATATGGTTAAATGAAATTCTTCAGCTCAGATATGAAACAAATATACTACGCTGTGGTCGTTGTTCCTTCAAGGTACAGTTACCGTATACCCTTTCACGGTAAATCATCAGCTCTCTCTTTTTTGGAGTTACTACCCCAGGGGATGAAACTACACATGATTAAAGAAAACTATTAAATTATAGTAAAGAAAAATGGTAGAACTCGGGTTATTGTTTCTCCAATGTACTCTAATGTGCAGTACAGCATCAGGACCCCATAATCTCATGAAGCAGCCACTTTCCTGAGGATGGATTCCAATACTTCACCTGTTTTCTCCTAAAGGAAGCTTTGTCCCTCCTCATAACCATTCAACAAAGGATTCACATCAGTGATCTTCTTGATAACATCATAAAACTCCCATATGAAACATTCACTAGCTCCGAAGATAGATGCCGACCCAATCCCCATGCCACTAATCCCCCTCCCCCGTTGATGGGCCCCGAACCCCCATCTGTGCTCGAAAAATTGTGTTGTCATCCTCGACGCATTTTCTAGAATGCTATCTATTGATGTTTTTAGACTATTACAAGCTTCCATAAAGGTCAGCTGCACAAACAACTCGATACCCACAGTAATCCCACAGAAGCCAATAGTTCGTATTCAATTTATGAATAATCATAATACTACCAGGTCTGCTTGTTCAACTACCGCGGGGTCATAACACGAGCCTGCATACCAATCTGGCATGAACCATGTGATTATAATGATTTGGATGCGTGTGTATTTATCTTGTCTCGGTTTATTTCATGATACGGTTTCAGTTTGAGGAAGCAAGTACAGAAATAGAACTTGTGGAAGGGAGAGAGCCGAAGTATATCACAGTCAAATCTACTGTACCACCAGCTTTCCTATGTAACTCTCTCAACGAACAAGACGACTGTTTCATCTTAGTGACTGTACACAATCCTACTGTCGATGGCAGGGTCAAATGTAACGAAACCGTCACACTGCCACAAGTTCTTGTCGGGTGGGTTGAACCACACGAGCAATCTCCGTGTGGATCAGTCATCAACAACAACAATTGGGACACTCCTCTAAAGCTTCAACTTAAAGCTTCCTTAGATGCAAAATATGACGGCGAGATGTCTGTGAGCCTTACATTAAGTGGGCAAAGTCGCCAGGGAGGACTGCTCTTGGAAGACTTGTCCATGGGAAAAGTGATGGTAAGGATGCTGCTTTTCCTCAAAGATTGAAATTTGAAAATAAAATCTGAGTTCAGAGCTCACTCATTCATTCCAGTATGATGTAATATTTGTAAGAAGGTTATTTTTTTTCAGTGACACAATAATATAGCTAATATTAGTTCCACCATGTATGGACACGCTGTTTAGACTGCGATAGGAGAAAAAGGTGTGTTTTTTCGAGTCAAATGTTCCCAGTCAATATTAATTTCAAGTTCAAATTGTGATGGTTAAATAATGTATGTATTTTGTTTAACAGCTGAAGGTAATAGACCAGGACAGCCCAGCTATCTGTTCCAGTGGACCTTATATGAGAACCTTTGATGGAGTGTAAGATCTTTACAATCCTATCAGTATTTTGGGGTTACGTGAACATTAGGACAGGCCTTACCTGTCCTCAGATGTTGCAGGAATCCAGAGAGATTCCCGAAATTCATACCACGAAAATATACAAAAACACAAGCTTAATATTTATCTATTGTCTGTTGAAATTTAACGGGATTCTCCTGGACTAGTTTGTGAGTGTATTTTCAGGAATACCGGGGGAAAAGCAAGCTCTAATGAGATAATGCATACAGCCTAACATTGATCTTCTGAACAGCCCCCACCCCCAACTCCCAGACACATTGAACAAACTGGTTTCTTAGGAAGAATAATATAGCTTTGACATGTATAAACTTCGGTAACGCTGCTCTGTGGAATACGAAAATAATCAATCAGTTATTGACTTTTAGGTGTCACAAAAAAATTGCCATGGTTTCATTTTCCTACAGCTACTTTGACGTTGACGTTGAGGGAGAATTTCTGTTATACCGTCACACAGAGATGCCTGTTTCGGTAAGCCGGAATTGTTTTATGTCAATGATCTTACCTGTCACCTTAAATTATATAAGTTCTCGGTACCAGTTGTAGGGCATATGATACTCAGATTTCAATTTTTATTTGATGAAGTTACTTACTGTATTACCTTAAGTTTGGCGTCTTATGTATCAGCTAGTATAGAATTATTAGATGACTTGTGTAATGCCTTTTAGTTTGGGGGTTTATTAGTTGCACGTGTTTGATGCCTTACAGTGTGGCTTTAGTTTAGTGGAAGGCATTATTATAAGAATACTGTACTGCCTTTTGTTTGGAAGTTTTAGTTGACAAAATTATCAGATCATTTGTTGTTTTGCCTTTGTTTGTCTTTCTTTTGATGGAAATGTTAGGCCATATACTGCATTAACTTTTGAGTTACAGATTTTAGTATGGGGTTTTTATTTGATAGAATTTTAATTAGTAAATCATTTACTGTTCTGTGCAAATTTGGTTTTTTTTTTATTAGATGGAATTATAAGATCGCTTACTTTACTGCCGCTAGTCTGAATATTTTACTTTATGGAATTGTTAGATCACGTAGGGTACTTACTTTAATTTGGGAGTTTTATTTGATAGAATTAATAGATCGCTTACTCTGCTGCCTCTATTCCGGGTTGCTAACCACGTAGTATTCTGTTCTTAGTTGGAGAGTTTTATTTTATGAATTATTAGATTAATTACTATGCTGACTTTAGTTTGATGCTTTTAGTTGATGGAAATTCTGTACTGCCTTCAATTTGGCGATTTTAGTTGATTGAATCATTTGCTTTACTCTTTTACGTTTGGAAAGACTGGAATCTTTAACTATTTCACTATACTAGATTGTCCTGCCCTTAGTTTGTGTGTTTTAGTTGATGGAGTTATTCTGTTATTTACTGTACTTTAGTTTGGAGCTTTATTTGATGGAATTATATCGTTACTGCACTTCCTGTGTCTATTCTGTAGGTCCATGTTTTTCACCGCAAATGTGGCCACCCAGCATGTACCTGTGCTGTGGCTGTCCGATCTGATAATGACGTCCTTCTCATCGACCGATGTGGATCAAAGCCAAATACGGATGCGAATTTTCCAATTAAGATCCATCTTTACCAGAGAGGAGAGCTTACGCCTGGCACCAGTATCAAACGTTTTGGGGGTGGCCTGTACTACGTTGTATGTACATCTACATGTTACAACTCTGGTTGAATTGTTATGTCAGCTCGAAATTTCTTTTACCCTAGCCCGTTGCATAAATTAAGAGAAAATTTTTGCGGAAAAGAACTTCTGGTTCTATGGACCATTACAGAAACTCTTCTTGGATATTCTTCTAATTTTTTCCGCCACTCAATATCCCATGATGCTTAGTTGTTATAAAACTCCAATGCTTTCTACAAGTTCACATGGCTGTACATGTAGTTATATTAAACATAATATAAACAGAAATTGGTTCAGTAAGGAAAATATGTTCCAACAGGAATACCCAGGACACATGACTCTCATATATGTCAGGGGTGAGTGTATCTGCATTTTAAATTCATTTAAAGCGATAAAGAGAGAAAAACGTTGTACAGTATTTCAAATAAAATGAGCCAGTTAATGCTAAGTAACGTATTCGTGGTACCAATCACCTTACCGTGAGATAAACGGTTGTACTTTTTAGGTTGTGCTGCCATCAGGGACAGAGGTTATTGTACAGACGGGACGAGGACCTCTCAGCAATTCCCTCAGCGTATGGATCAAGGCTTCAGCCGCTGATTTGGCACGAACGGAAGGTAGGAGCTATACTATAAATTGTGATCATATATTCACTGCGACCTTACGAAATTCAGTTACCATTACATGCGTATTGTAATTTTATTTTCTTGCTTGAAAACCAATTTTGCTGATATCAATCAGTTTTCTGTCGTATATAATATTGCTAGTTTCACCTGATGTTACTCATTGTTGAAGGTGAATTATTTTTATTTTCCAGGTCTATGTGGTTTCTATGATATGGATAATCAAAACGATTTCCGAGCACGTGGCCAGGACACAATGGAATCAAATAACATCGCAACAGAGAATGTCACATCATCGTGGAGGTATACTTACTCCCTTTATATTGACATCAAGGTCAAGGTCACAACACTCCAGAATTTAATTCTGCATTATCTGGACTGTATACAGATTTACACGGTCAAAGTTTTGCTTAACGTGAATCATAGGTAAACTCTCATGTGTGATACATGCACTTCTCTCCCTAGCATCAGACAAGCATGTGAGAAAACTTATTGTAAAAAAAAAACACAATAAAACTTGCATAGTGACTCAAGTGAGGTCTGACATGCAAGAAGATGCACATACACCGCGAAACCGTATCTAGCCTTGCCGGCTCTGTATCTTCAAATAAATTCACCGATGTTCAGTCAATCAGGGGGCCAAATTGTCCAAGGCCAAAGTGAATAAAGCTTTGTCTTATTCATGAAGTCCCACAGGTACGTTGATCATATAGATCTAAAATTTGTTGAAAACCCACTCGGACACTTTTACATACGTATACCGGACATATTTGTCGCCTTTGGAATCATTATACTTACATGATGTTATGGTATCTAGTTCTCGGACTGATTCTGTATTATTGTGTATTATATGTATACTAATCTCAGACTAATCATTACTTTACATGATGTCATAGTAACTAGCTTTCGGAGTAATGATCTTGTGGATACATATTGGTTCGATCTATCTATTTATGGAGCGGCTTTTTTGGTTTGTCGATAATTGTTCTGGGATACTTATCCGTTGGCCGTCCATTGACCATGTAATTCAGGCCCATGTGTATTGTGTGTAGGCATTACATCCATATGCTCTAGATTTGGGGGTTTTGTTTTCAGAGTGCCAGAGGAGTCCTCTATATATGACGGTGTTTGTGTAGATGACAGCACAATATCAGGGCCAATACAGACATACTGTGACTGTCAGACACTGTCTGCATGTGGTCCAAGATATGATGTCACC